>JAOEHY010013277.1:0-38575 GCA_025447955.1 Psilopsiagon aurifrons | reverse complement strand
GGCCTGCGAGCATGAGGCTGTTCCTATCTGTCTATAGAGCACTTCATCCACAGAGTCCTCTTGGTCAGGCGGTCTGTAACAGATCCACACAATAATGTCTCCCATCGCTGTTCTCCCTTTAACCCTGACCCACAAAGTCTCTGTCGACTGCTCACCTGCGCCCAGACAGAATTCCATGCTTTCCAGCTTATCCCTAACAGAAATAGCAACTCCCCCTCCCCGTCAGCGGTGCCCGTCTTTTCTAAAGAGCCTGTGACCTTCTACTCCAACACTCCAGTCATAGGAGCCATCCCACCATGTTTCTGTGATACCTATTATGTCATATCCCCGTAGACTTGCACACATCTCTAATTCCTCTTGTTTATTCCCCCATACTACAGGCAATGACTGGACTCTGTCCTCTTAGAGCCATTCCTTAGCCAACACTCTCCCACTCAGACAAACTTCACCGCAAAAAATACACAGAAATTACTTTTCCCCGCTTTGAATATTTGAAGTACACCTACTGAAAAGGCTCATTCTGTAGAAGCTGAAATTCTAATTGCTCCTGTAGTTCACAGAAAGCAGGATGCAAGAGACCACATGACTGCCATCTCCAAAATCATGAAGACTATCAAGGAAATCAGAGGTTTATTTTGAAGACACCTAGTCGGATAAGCTGGCCAGCATGTCTACTTGCTTGACACATGCACGTCTTCAGAGACGCTCAAAACATCTCAAACCAAAAGCTTTGATCATAAACTCATCCTTCTGCACTTCAACTTGCTTTTACTGTGCAGCAAACGTTTATTAGTCATGACATATCACCTTAAGGCAGAAGATACTAAAGGGATGAGGGAAGGAGAATGCATTCATCATCCAGAACAAATAAAGACTTGGTACCAACAGGAACTGTCTGTACTTCAATATGCAAATTAAAAGCCATCTATGGAACAGTAACAGCCACTCACAGACTACATGGAGAGTATTTTGGGAAGAGGTGTTGGTTTGGGGGGTTGCCTTGTTTGGTTGGGTTTTTTGGAGGGTGTATTTCTAGAAATAAAGACAAGCATATACTTGAATTTTTAAGCAAATTTCCTAATGAGGTGAATGCCTGCATTGTATTTACTTTCATATTACTTACCATGTCTTCTAACCTGCAAGACTAAAACAAGTATTTCCCATCATTCATAAAGATTATCTCTAACTTCCAATTTTCTAAGATTCTCAGCATCTAAACCTTATTTTTAACCTCCATTTTACAATAAAACCCCCACAAAAACTGAAACACAAGCCAGGTCTCCTCCACCTTACCATCCCCCATCACCTTACCGTTTTTCCTGATCATAAGATCAACTGAGGACATTGGTGTCACATTGCCTAAAAGCCACAAAGGGCCACACTGCCATCCAGAATCACTTGAAAATAATGCCCCTCTCCAAAATAAAGCCCTAAATAATTCTTAATCCAAGGGGAATCCAATACTGGAAGCTATGTGTCTCAGCTATTCTCATCACTGAGGAGTCATCTAAAGGACATGATAGCCCTTGAAATGCAAAGCTACAGTAGCTACAGCAGCAAGGTAGCAGCAGACCCAGCAGTCCAACCCATGTTATACACACAGATTATGGAGAGGTTTTTTGCTTGAACTATTTAGTAAAGGTCCAAAGATGCCTCCTGCTATTGGAGGACATACAGGTTGGACTGCAGCACTTGCCAGTTGAAATCCTATAACAATGAAGAGAGCAAGGTTTTTCTGTTGCACTTCAGCACTTTACACATTCCTCCTGAACTAAAGAGCTGTATCTTTCCTCCTATTATTTCCAATTACCAGAAACTAATCTTCTACTTTATAAAGAGATACACTTATACACACAGAAAAATCTAATAGCTAGATCTATATGCTGCAAGTTTGTAGATGCAGCTACATCTTTAACCTGCAAGTAAGATAACTACACCTATTACCTGCAAGCCAGATAAAGATAAATACAGAATCTTATCAACCAGACATTGTGTTAATGCCATTACTGTATGCTTAGAAACTCAAGATTTTCTGCTAATGTCACTCAACTCTGTCATATGGAGGTCCCAAAATGTTTTGTAAGATCACTGTTACCCCATGTTATAGATAGGAAAGACCAAGACGCAGAAGTCTAACATCAGCTTATGAACTCCCCTCAAAAACATGTTGTTGGCTAGGAGAACTGTGCAGATTTGTATTTGACACTTTGTCTTTCAAGGATATTGCCTCCTCATGTTACACGAGCAACAGTTATGACACTATGAAGTATGTATCTTCTGGCTCATTTCAATTCTGTCAAAGCATTAACACCTTCACTTCACATTCAGGTAATGTAAATACAGTCAATGACATTAGACCACCCATCGTCAAGATTTAAAGTTACAGGCTCTTACAAAGGAAATCATCTGCCTACCTAGTCATGTACCCTTGTCTGTACATGCTTCCGCCTATTCTAGCACTTCAATGTACTCTACTGCAGCTGAAGCTTGTATGCAGCTTATACAAGGTGAAACATCTCGCCCATACTCAACTTTGATCCTCTGCCAGCTGGCCTATTATATGATATCATTTGAGTTTTAAAAGGATGCATCCATGTATTTGTTTTTCCCACTTGATAAATATTCATGAAGATTTTATTCTAGTCATAACACATATATACTATAACTAATCTTCCTTTTTAGTCAAGCATCTTAAAAGAAAACAATTTTGAAGACTGGCTATTCCCTATTGCTGAGCTTGAGCTCCAGAAGACAGCATATGAAGTGAAATTATGCCAGTTTGGAAGGCAAATTAAAAGACAACAACAACAAAAAACCTAGCACAAGGGATTAACCTGAGTTTTGCAACAAATGGAGTGCAGTTAAGTACTTAAAACCTGCAGAAGTTAAATGTTTGAAAAAACATCTTCTAGTCCTGGGATAAAGGCTGGGCTTAATCTGAAAGGTCTTTTCCATTGATTCTATGGTGCTTGGTGACAGTTTCTCCATTCATTAGGATGTGAGCTATCAGTCTAAATAACATTAAAGCATTATTTCATGCAACCAAGATGTAGCTGGTCCAAGTTCCACTCATTTCTAATATCCTATATTGATTTTGATCAAGGCTGATATGGAAAAGATGCACTTTCAATAACTGAACTACCACCGTCTTGATTTTGTTTGGTTTAACATTCATATTGTGGACTAATGGAATGATAATGGAACTAAAGTCCAGGTGCCTGCCTATCTCATAGGAAATATAACTACAATCCAACTTCCCTTGCCCAAAGTCTAGCAATTTTGGGATCTCTCCAGTTTCTAACCTCTCAGATTTCTACTGCATTCACAAGATTTACTTAGCAATTTTGAACATCACAGTACTTAACTGAAGACATGTAAAAAATTCATTACTTTGACACAATACAGCAAAAAATCAATGAAGAAAACTGCATCTGAATTAGAAAATTTCAAAGGGAGACAACAAAATAACACAGGCAATTCCATCTGCCTTGTTACATTTTTGGAGTAGTCCTATCAGATGTATGTTGTTTATCCACAACAAATCCTCCAAGTTACTGAAGATCTGATAGTCACTGCTGTCATCACAAGGAAGAACTGAAAGACATGAAAAATAAACTGCAAACTGAATGCTTGCAGCACACAGAGTTCTCATTTCCACCAACAAATGAAGTTTTGAAAAAAAAGCTTACCTCGTCTCTATCGATTTCTCAACTCACTCTATGATCAGATCTCAGAAGCTACTCCCCTGCCCTTCAGCTCCCTCAAACACAACTCCTTTTTTAGTGCAGAACACTTGAAAAACAGCTATACAAGCCTGAGCACATATTTATTACCATCAATATGCAATAGCCTCAATGCATCGTACTCTGTTAGCAAGAGAGGGAATCACGGTCTTCAATTCCATGCTATTTTTTCCCAATGCTGCAAGGACAAATTAATTTGTAAGCCAGATAATTCCTTCTAGAGGACGAAGGACAGCCTTCCATAAAGAAAAACAAAAAAAAAGAAAAAACAAAGCACATCCTCTCAGTGACTTTTACTGCTATCGGAATGTTGCAGGAGCCTCTCAGAAGACTTCCAAAGCCAGGTCTGATTCCCTATCAGAAGCTGCAGGAAGCTCCTGAGAAAGGTGAGAAAGGTCTAGGTATCTACACTGGCTCCATTTCCTCTATAATTACAGAATGCTTATGGTTGGAAAGGACCTCACAGCTCATCCAGTCCCAACCCCCTGCCATGGGCAGGGACACCTTCCACTAGATCAGGTTGCTCCAAGCCCCATCCAGTTGGCCTTGAATATTGCCAGGGATGGGGCAGCCACAGCTTCACTGGTCAACCTGTGCCAGCATCTCACCACCCGCACAGCTTCTTCCTCATATTTAACCTGAACTTCCCCTGTTTAAGTTTAAACCTATCACCCCTTGTCCTGTCATTACAGTTCCTGATGCAGTTCCTCTCCAGAATCCTTGTAGGCCCCCTTCCGATACTGGAAGGCTGCTATGAGGTCTCCACACAGCTGCTCTTCCTCCAGGCTAAACGGCCCCAATGTTCTCACTTTATACACACGCCATTTCCAGCTCAGACCACAGTTCTGATGTCTAATGGGCAAAAAGCTCAGTGCAAGAAAAGGCAGATGCACTTGCCTTTGTACAGTGCAAGAAACTCAGATGTACTACCCCTTCAAAATAAAAGGGCAATTATGACTTGATCTAGAAAACAAAGGATAGTTGAAATCCCATCCTAGCATGGGATTTCAGGTTGGAAGATTAAGTTAACTTATATCAGCAATCTTCCACGTTTTAGAGTTAGACCAATGTAACCTTGAACAAGTTTAGAAGCATAGTATCAGCTTTCACCTGTTACGTTCTAAATATTCCTTTTAGCAATCCTTTGAAAATAATATGTGACCTAGAATGCATACAGCAACATAGGATGCTTTTCAAATAGAAATACACAGCTAGGAACCACACACATTTCTCACCCGCACTAAAAGCTCCTTCATTTGCACTGTGAACCTGTAACAGAGCCACAAACTGCAGCAGTAAGTCTGCTTCAAGTTACCTGTAGTACTGGATCTACACTGCCACACAGAAATCAAATTTCTTCACTGTAGAATATACTATAGCTTTGCTACTACTGGAAGTTATGCCTAACATTTGTTTCTTAAAGTTATGAACTGCAGTAGTATGGACACATAAATAAATCTGTACCACAGCTGTCAAATTAGACACTGATCAACCAGAAGAAAAACCCTAACACTAGGCACCTAAATATAAATACTGACAAGCATGGCTGCCTCTCCTAATGCCTCCTTTCTGAAGGATCCCTGAGGTACTTCTAGCTTTGCAATATGCCCTAAATAGTAAATAAGTCAAAATTATCATTCTTCCCTCTACACTTCCCCTTTTTTCCCCATTTCCTTTCCTAACACTCCCTTCACCAGAAATATCAAAATAGATAGCAGACCTGCAGGATAACAAATTTGCTTCCAAGCACAGATATCATGAGACAGTATCTGACTGTCCAACATAAATTTCCCAGCTATTTAAGTTTCCAAGAATTTAATATCATGGCCACCACATTGTTCCATACGACAATCACTTCAAAGCCAGAGGGTATCCATTTGCATAATAATGAACATTTTTCTAACTTCCATGCTAATGAGTTCTAGTGTGTATTAGCTAAAAGTCACATCTGCTTCACAAGAAACAATTAACAACACAACTCCTAATGTTTACGTACTTGTACCTATTATTGCACAGCCTGAGGGACACCCGTCCTAGTAAATGACCAAAACCACACAGGGTTAATTTCTGCAATACCTGAGGCTCAGTGATTTGTGTGGGACATTCACATAGGGAAGGACTGCAGGGTGGGGCTGGCTTCTGAAGCTGTGTGCCAGGGGAATGCATCCCACTGCACAGAAAACATGGTTTTGCTACATCTTAATCACAGAAGGAATGAGGACAATACGTCCATTTCAGTTGAATCACTCGTGAAAGAAGGGAAGGATATATGAGGTGAATTTTCTAGCTGAGGAAACATTCCCAAGAACTCTTCAGAATCTGACAAATCTTCTACAGTCTAACCAGTAACAGAAGAAAATTTCTTACTATGCATGGAGGTCTCCACAGCATCCTGTTAACCCATTTTTGACGCAAATGTAGCAGGCTTTTCCTTTTTGACATTAGAAATTCACTTTCTTCTGAAACAAGTGTTCCTTATTCTATAAAGAATATATATTATCCAACATAGCATTTATCCATATTTACTAATTTAGCCTTTTGGTTTCATTACCTTTGAAATCAGACTGAAGCCATATGGATCCAAGCAATCAAACTCTCAGTCGTATCAGTCATACACTTGAATTCATTCTAGATGAGACTATGCTACAGACATCAAGTACATGAGGTTCACTACATGGAGTCTAATCTTCGCTTAGTTCACATCACCACAGGTATTTGTATCACATTCCAATGTAAATTTATACAAGTTAGAAACAAATCACCCCCTAATTTTAAAGAGCTTTTCACAATTCTTTTAAGTAGACAAATACTAAATCAGACATAACCTAATAGCAAGATTCACTCGTTATATAAGCATTTTGACAATCCAGGAAATGTCTTTAAGACCACAGCCTGACTGGGAAAGGACTGGCAATAACAAAAAAAAAAAAAAAAAAAAAAATCACACTCTCTCATACAACTCATTAAAACCAGAAAGACCTTTAAACAGAAAATAGAACAATAATTACCAAGGTGCAAACCTGCATCACTGCAATGAACTGAACTACCTGTTTCTTTGTTTCTTTGAGCCAGTTTCTTCAAGAACGGTTTAAAATAGTCACACGCAGCATGCCCACAAAATGGGTACTGGGAGCCTGTTAAAAAGTAGAAAACTTATGACTTAAAGAAGAGCCAAGCCTTGGACAGATCACCAAGGCCAGTTCATTTAACTAAGTCTCTCAAACCCAATTCTGTTATTGCTAGTTTTAAAGTAGATTCACTAACAATCTCAACCCCAAGAATAAAAACATAAATCCCACAGCCAGGAACTAACATCTGACAGAGATTTGTATGTTTACAGAAGGTTTTAAAGATTTGCAAGATGAAGGTGAGGATATTCCATTTTCTCTGTCCTCTTGCTCAGAAGATTTTTAATGCATTTCAGTTGGCTACATCATCAAAACACCACCAAGCAGCTTGCTTTCATTTCAAAGGTGAGCTTTGCTGCAATTTTGAAGTGGTTATACATGAGTGCTTTCACACTGGCTCAACAACATAGTACCCATCAATTGCATTAATGTCTCAGCACAAGAATCTACTAACAAACACAATACTCAGCCAGCATTACCCCACTTTAAATAACACAAGTTCTCCATAGGTGAAGGGCAATACATGTAAGACCACTTATGCTCTTTAACCTGACTTTGATAGAAAGGTAGCAACAAAGTATCCGCAAGCAAATATGAAGCATATTGATAATAACAACCCAGGCAAAACATAACATAAAACCCAAGAGAAGGCTGTAGCATATGGCTCCAGTCATGTGGATCATGACGACTGTTTCAAGTCAAGAGAGAAGACGCCCCATGAAAAAGTGTTAGCCTGCTTTTAACACTATAAAACTGGAGCTCACACATGCTTCATTTGAAAGAAAACCAAAGCCCACACGCAAAAGCAACCAACCACCTACAAGCTCTGAGGGGCAATATCAGCATGCTGCTTTCAGTGCCACTGACAACAAAGTCCTTCCTAAAGCCTCCTAGCCCCATACACAAGGCAGATACAAATAAAACTCATCTGTTTTTAGTGGTTTTCAGTTTTTATTAGAACTGAAAGTTCAGCTGGACAACAGAGCACACTAAGTATAAAATCCACATTTACAGAGATCCTTCCGAAGTCTGAATTCTTCTCACAATTGTATTCTACTCATTGTTCAGTCAAAGTGAGTTCATTCAGGCAGAGCAGACACTTCTATCACTATTGCACATACACATTTCTTCACCACATTCCACTAACTCAGAGCTACGGACCTGAATTAGAAGTCAGGAGGAGTGGGAAAGAGGAATGTAAATTAACTGAAGAAATATTCCATCTCACCAGCAAAATATGCATTTAATCAGAACACAGGGCAGTATTAAGTTTTCATGATACAGAATAATTTGAAACGTACCTTATTCGATTATTTTAGCAGCAGTTTTTATCTGCATTACAGTGACTTCAAGTCTCCTCTTCAGGAAAAAACACCTGTGAATTTACTGGTTATGAGCAATCATCAATTTCTGATATCAAAAGAATAACCTACACGGAAACTCAGTAAGTCTATAGCACGAACTATATTGCTCCTAGATTTAAATGCTGTCAAGGTCATATACTGGTAAAAGCCTCCTCACTTTATTCACATTAGTATTCATGTTAGGAATCCTACTGCCTTCAGATGGTCCACTTACATGGTTATTAAGCCTGATCAAATGTTTCACTCATATAGTAAAACATGCATTGAATTTGGCTGTGTTATTCCCACTAGAGCCAACGTAAGTTACACAGATAGATGTGATTCTATCCTGAGCATCAATACTAGAGTCATCTTAAACTCAACCTGAAAAGTTAACCAAGTGATGAGTAAAACAAACCTGCTGCTACCGATTTCAGCAGTGTCAGACACAGCCCAGTTTGTAGTTCTTGAAGATCGGCCAACACTCAAAACCAATTCATAACTCTAGAAAATAAGCACAAATGCTACATCTTGCCTTGCCTTAATCACTACAGGTACTAAATAGATACCTAGAAATACACTTATCAAAGGGAAAAAAAAGGCAAATTCAGCTTAATTTCTACACCACAAATGCAAACCTGTATTTTACTTGGGAAAGACACGCCAGATGCATCATTGATTGGAAAAGATACACACAGTGACGTCTTACTGCATCAAAAACATTAAACAACAGTTTAATATTGCTGTGAAAAGGAGAATGCACTTACACAATTTACCACCAGCTTGGTCTTATTTCTTCCAGCACAAGCATCATTCCAGTGTTTACTAATGATTAATTTTAATGGCCCTTGGTCACACATCCACTTCAGCTTAAAATTCTGAGATTGGCAAAAGAACACCAAAGATTATATTACTATTACCTCTACAATAACAACTGAGTTGCATCCACATTTTCATTCCAAACCTATTCTTCCCAGGTAAACCCAAGTCTAAGTAAAGCTCTCACCAGTAACCTTTCCCTGAAAAATTCTATAGGAAATGAAATGTAATACTCTATTAAGACTTGTTTAGCAAACAGAAGTAAGAGAGCTCACCCAAGCATGCAGAGTCATTAAAATGGCTCTTACACATATCATTATAAATTTAATAATCTCCATGACGGCTACAGTTCAAGTTAAAATGAATGGCAGCAAAGCATGACCAATTGATGTTATCCCAGCTGCCACTGAGCCTCACGTGGGGTTATATTATACAGTCAGAGGCCCCATACTACATGTGCACAAAATAAAAATACCCTGAGCCAGGACCAGATGGGAGATGCAGGCTTCTATACCTATCGTCAAGTAGAGACTTGCATATTAATTTTGGTGTATCACAACAGTTACAGTACACTTCAGTGTCACAGGTCCCAAATGTTTTTTCCCATTGTACCGTTTATCCAGTATAATGTTAGATACTTAAGGAGAAAAAAAAAGTGTACTAACATCCTCCAGAAATAAGTCAATGGAAGGATTTTGTTTCAACACTTATTGATTTACATCAGTCCCAGAATGCTTCCTTGAAAAAGTAGAAAGAAGACCCTGGCAGCTTATTGCTTAATAGATCATGCTTGGAGCAATTAAAATACATTTGGGACTTCTATTTGGTTCCCCAAATAAGTGCTCCCTAAGTGCATTTCCCTCTTAAGTAAACAGCTCCATTTCATCCGGTCCTGAAAGTTTTCCAGACTGCTTAGATTTCTAATGGGGTGACAGGGAAACCACTTTTATTCTTCAGTGGATTTGATGAAAGTGTGACACTAACCCTTCTCTCCAAAATCAGACAGTGCTCTTGAACACCAAAACAAGAGCTGGTGGTCCTTTTTTTTTTTTTTCTGACTTACTTTTCAACTGAAATAAAAAGCATATGTAAAAGCCACAGGAAAAAAAAAAAAATTATACAGTAGAAACGTGTCACATTTTACAGTTTGCTTCACTGATGCCAAGTAAACAAGTTTCAAACCCCAACTGTTCACAAGCCACAGTTTGCCTGAGATGGCAACTTCATTTAGGTTAACTTAACATGCCAATCCATTAGCACTAAATACTACAATACCACCCTGACACACAGAGCTTCCACAAAGCACTTGGACACAAAATCCACCAGCTGACATTAAGCACGTTCCACTGCGCATTTTGTTTCAAGTCCAAGTCGCGTCTGGAAACTACAATAAAACTATCATCACGACAATGAGGATGGTGATAAGCATGCAACATTTTCAGCAGATTTAATCACCAAATCCCAAGAAAGTCATTTTTTAACCTCTCTAATGATATCAGTAAAAATTTAAAGTCTCAAGAAATCCATCATCTGATCAGACTCAATATACTTCATTTACGTTGCACATCTCAACAACCAGCAAAAATCCTGGGGAATTTTCCCTTCCGTCAGCGCATTGCTCCGTATATTGAAACAAGCCTGAAGAGACAAACACATTTTCAAATATATAATCAGGAGACGAAATCTACAGCCAGCTAAGCATAGCAAGCAGTTGCAATTGATAAAAGAGTTATAAGGAGCTCTTCTGCCACTTGTATCTCATTCAGCAATTTAAGCAGAAAGTGCTTCTGCCTTTTGTCACTTACCCTTTTTTGATCTTCCAGTCCATGTGTCACAGGCTTTCTTTTCTGATGCTGACTGGATTCAGAGCCAGGTTCCATTTCCCAGCTACAAAGACTCTTACAGCCTCTTTAGGCTTTCTCTAAAAATCCATAGTCTGAACAACAAAAATCTAAAAATCATTTAAAAAAAAGAAGAAAAAAAAAAAAAAGGCAAGAGAACTCCTTCAAACCTTGTCCATGTTCTTTATCATCCTTCTAAACTCTTACTTGCCATCACAGCTCATTATCTTAACAAGCATCCATTCTGTGAGCCTCTATAACCTATTTTAGTTCAGATGAAGGTCTCCATTTGTGTGCCTTACAGAAGGACAACAGAGCTGAATCCAAACCCTGTAGTTTGTGCCACATTATTGCTCCATCAGCAGCCTTTTCCGTATATTCCTGGCACAGATAATTTATATGTCAATAAAGGTGTAAATGTGCATTTAATCCACTGTGTTGATATTATCAGCATCCCTCTCCTGGGCCACCTTCCTCCCATAAATCAATGTAAACACTTCACAGGGATAATTGCCTTTTGCAAATCTAGCAGGTGTTAATTACGTAAAATCATCCATGCACGCTTGTCATCATCTTCTGAGTACTCAAACGAATACCTAAAAGGAGGGAAAAAAAGAACAGGGGTTTACCAGCTTAAAAGAAAGCATAGCTACTGATATTCTTTGCCCACCACCAGGAGCTGCAGGTTACAACTGATACAACAATTACACATATTGCACGTGCTACACTCTTCATCCAAGCCTCTCGAAATGCTTTGATGCCTATTTAGCATGTTACTTGCCTTTGGGAATCCTTGCCTAAAAACACCCCAGAATCACAGTATTGTACATCAAGTGTGGAGCCTACTGCAATGCCAAGCGAAGCCTGAAAGGACTGACTCCAAACTCAGCCTTACAGGATTTACATTCTGGATCTAAAGCCAAATTAATTATTCTTCTGGGATCTGCTACCCAAGAATCTTTCTCCAGAGCTCACAAGGTTATTGTGCGCTGTCTCCCAAAATCCTGGGCACAAGAATACATGCATGAACAGGCTGTTACTATTACTTGGGAAACAAAGTGGCACGTGAAATCCCAGGTTAGCAATTCGACCACCTTATAAAACTGTTCATCTTCTACTGAGGAGCACAAGTGTACTACAACAGAGAAAAATCATTTCCTGAGTTCATTTGTAAGGTGGGCTCAATATCAGCAGGCTTCAATATGCAGGCACCAGAAAAAGCACATTTATTAAGTTGGATTCCATATCTAAAAAGGCTAAATGTTAAATCAATGTTAGTGACCTTAGCTGAGTGTGGTATAAGAACACATATTTGGCTGCACGTTGTTGATACAAGCACTGGTCACAAGCCGAGCACCAAAAAAATCCAAAGAAAATCATATAAAACATCCTAATAATCAGACATTCTCCCATTACTAAAGGATGGGTAGCATGAAAAAGAGATTTTCCATAGCCAGAGTAGAAACTGTCTACCTGTACCCCACTTGCACCTTTCCACAAACCTTCAGCACTACACAAACTGAATACCCAAATTAAACATCTAAGTCTGACACAGGTCAGATTTTTGGTCAAATCCATAAACAGGGGCCAAGGTCTCTTGCTGTTTCAAGGTAAAGTCACAAGACAATATGCAGAAATATTTTGTCTATCACTTCAAATACTCTTTACTGCTCCGCACCATGCGGTGAGGATAAACTTCTTTTTCTTCTGACAAGTACAGGAAACAATATGACTGATTGCAGCAATGCCGCTATGCTTTGCCAGTTGAAAATAAGCTAAACCCCACATCTAACCTATTTTATAGAGGAAGAAGAGCTCCCATATTTTATTTTAAACCATAATCTTCTCCTCATCTGGTTTCACACCCATGGAAATCATAGGTAGCTTGAAGGCAGAAAAGGGCCTTTGATCTTAGCAACAAACATAACACCAAAAAAAGAGAAACGAACTTTTATACATGTCCTGAAGTCCCACCAACAAAAACTTTCTCTCTCCAATGATTTCACCGTGATGTGACACATGAGACTGCATCAGTCACATCGTGTAATGCCATACTGGAAGAGCATGACATAACCAGTGCAGCTAAGGACATCTCTCTACATGAAAGGTCGCCTGAACCAGAAAAAAAAAAGGCAAAATAAGAGATGAAAAAGTGCAATCTCTCTGGAAGTTCCTGTGCATTCAGTGTTATGGCTTTCACCATCCCAGAAACAAACTCTCCAAGGAAACATGCACATTTCTATTTGTTTACAGTACTTTGAATATGCCTATAACCTTAGAGCATGCATCACTACACAAGTTATATATGTATATAAAACATATGTATACGAATGTTATTATGTACATGAGTAAAGTTCATACATATAAAAAAATATTAACAATAAAGAAAAATTTATCCTGAAGCTTGACGAACAATGTCATTCAAATCAGCCACAAACAAAAACATTTTAATCATTCGGACTGAATTTACCCCTCCAATAAAAAGAAGTTTCACTTCTTATCTCTGCACATACCTAACTGTGAAGATGCATTTGTTAATGGTAAATTGGTATTAAAAGCAACATTTTAACATTTTAAGGAGAAAATAGGTAAGATTTGCTGGGGAAATTGACATATCAGGGATGAGAAATCCCAACAAAATGCCAAGTGACCAGAAAAATCTCTGTTGTCTCATTTTCCTGCCACCACAAGATCCAGAGCCCCGGTCTGGAGGCCCACGGGGCTACAGACTGAAAAAACTCCTTGAGCAAACAGCCGGGAGAGACCAGAGCCTGAACCTGACCTTGCCTCAAGCATATGCCCCCACCTCAGCGAGCCTCAGCTGAATCCATGTTCTCAGATTAAAGCCTCAAGGGATGTGCCCTACCAGGGTCCATCCTCACACACAGCCCCAAAAGGATCCACATCTGCATAAAATGTCTATCAGAGAGGTCTCGCTGGGTAACCAGATCCCCCGTCAACCCCACCTGGGGGCTTCCTTCACTAGGAGCAGAGCAGATAAACACAACTTCTCTTATCTTTTTAAGGGGGAAAAAAAAAAAAAAAAGAAAAAGAAAAAGCTCTCAGACCCGCCAATTTTTCACTCCCACAATCGAACCCGCTTCAGAACAAGCAAACTGAAATACATTCACAGGTCCTTCCTCACAAGTTTGAGGTTTTCTTTCTGGAGAGGAGGGGGGGTGTGCTTTCTACAGAAAATGGAAGCACAGCGGGAAGTTTCCCCGCTATCTAACACAGCCTGAGGTGAATGATAAAACCAACACCTCCTCCAACCCACTGGATGGGGAGGAGGGAAGAAGCAGCTCCCCTCTGCCCCAGTGCATGATAAAACGTGAAAAAATTATAATAGTTGTGTTGGTGATGAAGAGGAGCAGCACAGCCATTGCGGGAGCGGGACTGGAGACCCCCGAACTCCTCCACCCCGCACACACACGCCGACCCCTCCCGCGCCCCCCACAAGCTGCCGCCAGCAGAGGATAGCTGCCGATCGCGGAGAAGTGACAACAGCCTCTGCCCTGCTTGAGGGTGCGCGAACCCGTCCCTATCCCTTCCCGCCAATCCCGGCGGGAGCCCGCTTCCCCGGCGGGGTACGGCTGGCAGCCGGCCCCTCAGCGCCTAACCGGCGGTACAAACTTTCGCATCCCTCGGGCCCGCCGGGTGGCACGTCCCCACCAGTACCTGCTGCTGCTGCTGGCGGTGGTGGTGCTACTGCGGCAGAGCGGGCGGCCGGCATGCCCATGCGGCCGGGGCAGGGCGAGGGACCGCCCCTGCGCACCCGGCTCTGGCTTCGGCTCCGTGTCCGCCGCTCCGCTCCGCCGCCACTACTCACTCTCCGGTTGCCCAGGCAACGGCCGCCCGCCTTTCACTTTGCTCCCTCCCTCCTCACAACAACGCCCTCGCCTGCCAACCGCAAGGCCGCCCGCCGTGACCACGTGACGCTGGAAGGCCAATGGGAGGCGGGGCTGCGGCTGGCGGAGTCCACGAAGAGACCCTTTAAGGGTGGGGGGAGCAGCGCCCCTCAGCGAACATGGCCTTGGCGGGCACCTGCAGCCCCACAGGAGCAGCCCCCAGCACTCTCTGGCGTGACCCTTCCACTGAGGGACAACAGGGCCTGGGGGATGCGGGAGGTGTTCGAGCAGAGCGGGGAGGGAGATAGGCACGGGACGTGCCACAGCGCAGCGCTGCAATGCCATACAGCGTCGGTACCAAACACGTCTGGAGAAGGTCGTATCATAGAATCCCAGACTGGTTTGGCTGGAAAGGGAGTTTAAAGCTGCTCCAGTTCCAACCCCTTGCCATGGGCAGGGACACATTCCAGTAGACCACGTTGCCCCAAGCCTCGTCCAACCTGGCCTTGAGGACTGCCAGGGATGGGGCAGCCACAGCTTCTCTGGGCAACCTGTGCCAGGGCCTCACCACCCTCACAGGGAAGAACTTCGGCCTAAGATCTCGTCTCAGTCTCCCCTGTCAGGTTAAAGCCATTCCCCCTTGTCCAAAGCCCCTCTCCAGGCCCCTTCAGGCACTGGGAGCTGCTCTAAGGTCTCCCTGGAGCCTTCTCTTCTTCAGGCTGAGCAAGCCCACCTCTCTCAGCCTGTCTCCAGAGCAGAGCTGATCCAGCCCTCGCAGCATCTCCATGGCCTCCTCTGGACTCGCTCCAACAGCTCCATGTCCCTCTTCTGTTGTTGCCCCAGAGCTGGAAGCAGGACTGCAGGGGGTTTCTCGACAGAGCTCACTGGGATGAAAATATGTGGGGTTTACATTGAAAGATAGAGCCTCAAACAAAATACACTTTTGATAGTAAGAGGCAGTGCTGTAACATACTGTGTTTAGAGCAGAATATTACTGACAGAGTCAAGGCTGGCCAGAGGCCACGAAGTAGGTAGTGTTGAGAGACTGAATTTCTGAAAGCAATCCGCTAGTAAGGGTTCACTGCCCGTTCCATCTGCAGTCCAAGAATGTATTATTGCCTACAAAATGGCTATTGCCTACCATCTTTCGAGAGAGGCCAGCATGAAGAGAAGTAGTCCCTGTTCCCCAGGAGCATGTACCTGGGAGCAGCATCAACCTTCACCCTTCCTATCCCTGCACCAGCCCAGGATTTCAAGGCATCTTCCTCATGTTCTGTCTAAACTTCAGTTGAGACCCATACATGACTTTTCTGTGGTACCTCATTCTTGGGGAAATAAAATTCAGTTCCCCTCCCAAATAAAATTATGACTACAGTCTTCCCTTGCTCTTAGGTTTATCCTCAAGGTTGTTGATTCAGCAGAGCTGCAGCTCTACCCAATATTCTGGATATGCACGAACATGGAACAGCAGTAAATAAAATTTACACCTCATGTAGACCTTTTCTTTAGTCTAAATATTCAAATATGTGGCCTCTAAAAACAAGGCTATGAACTTTGGTTGCCTGAGGTTTGGCTTAAACTTAAGAGATGCCAGGAACTTCTGGGCTGCTCTTAGGACCTTTAAGGACACAGTGGTTTGCAGAATGCTTGTGCTCAATGCCTTTGCTAGCACTTGCTCCTTGCTGAATGCCAGCTCCTGTGGAAAATGACATTGCTGTCACTCCGTAATTCATTTTTCATATCTGATCGATGTTTCACATGCAGACAAATTAAGCCAAAGCGGTTCTTTGACAAATTCAAGAGGTGTTCTAGTACAGAAAGAGAGGGTTTATAATACATTAGTAGGAAATCCTGCTTCTACTGTAACATTTTCATGTTTAGAAAATCTTTTAAAATCTGTGGCTAGAGGTAGAAAAGAAGATTATAACAGCCTAGTCTGCGATAAAGGGAAATTTCAATTCAATGGGACTGCTGTAAAGGCCCTTATTTATTTTTCTCAGCAGTTGCATTTTGCCTTTCAGGTGCTTGCCAGCTCTGGTTGCTGTGGAGGTTTTCGTCTGTAAATTCTTCAAAGTGATGGATTTTCCCTTTGAAAGAATGCTTGACTGTAGAAAATACAGAAGTGTAACCTGTTTTATTTCTTCCTGCGTGTGTGTAGTGATTTGAGGTCTGAACAAATGGGTTCACTGCCATCTCTTCTGGTAATTTGCATGCCAAGAGCCCCAACATTTGCATTGCTGGTTCCCTGCTCTCCAGGCAAGGACACTGATCTACTCTCCAGTTAAAGGTCACCTGCAAGTACATGTTCATCTTGAGCTCAGGTTTGTGAGACATTCAGCATTTTGTGAATCAAAGAAGGCATAGTTTTATGATTAAATGTTACAGTTGTAGGAAGCCGCACTAAGGTGTTGCATCTATGTACCCTTGCCAGTACTTATGATCTAAACAGACAAAAAAGCAATAGGAAAATAAAACCAACACCATGCTAATCTCTATTTTAAAAATAGAAAACTATGGCACAGAACTGATACAAGGGAATTGCCAAAATCAGGTCTCCCAACATCAGCATCTTAACCTCAAGCTATTCCACTCCTGGTTGGTTCTCATTCTTTTGATGTGTTCCAGTCCATTAGATAGGTAAAAATAATCAAGTGTAAAGTTGAAGGCTTGGACTCTAAAAAGATAATGATCAAAGCCCAAGTTTACATCTCACTGATGAGAACTGAAAGTGGGAGCAATTTGATGACTTTGTTGGATGGTAACACAGTAATAATTCTCACATTTAAGAGTCCATAGAGTAAACTAGGTAACAATCATAGTTCTCTAAAAGTAAGTCACAAACCACTTTAAACACATACCTTTAGTTGATGGTTAATGTCATTCAAATCCCAATGCAATTCCTATGAAAAGGCCATTCAGTCTGTTCACAGCAGTGAAATGATGGTGGGGTAGGAGCACCAGCCTGGGACTTGAATCTGTCAGCTTTCTGTCATCTAACCCCACACCAGTATTGGGAAGCACACTGGGCTCCCACAGGAAAAAATCTAAATGCTAGCCACGCATTGTAAATGCATTCAGTCAAAGACTGCCTTTTACCACCAATTCCATCGGCATTCTAACAGAAGGAGCCCTTCATCTTAGCTTAGACTTCGAGTTACCAAGTCCACAGTGATTAAATGCATGTTAATACTGAATAGTAAATGCTTTGGAGTGGTGATCTCAGCAAAGACAGCTGGGGCTGGCCTGATGTGTTTGATATACCACAACACTTTTTTCCATAAGCAATTGAAAATAGGAAGCTTCCTTTGCAAGTGCCCTTTTCCTGACACTAGAAAATGTCACAGGAAGATCAGTTCTGAAACAGTATAAGATATCTAAAAACCCTGAGTATTATTAATATTCTTAAAGGGTAAAACAAGTTTCATAATTAGAAAACAAAACATTCAGAAGCAGCTATATGCAATTCATCATCTAAAGAATTCAAGTCATTTAACTTCAGATAATTCAGTTTTGATCCTTAGGCTGTAGG
The DNA here is from genome assembly GCA_025447955.1 of Psilopsiagon aurifrons. NCBI lineage: Eukaryota > Metazoa > Chordata > Aves > Psittaciformes > Psittacidae > Psilopsiagon > Psilopsiagon aurifrons. The sequence goes on along the minus strand of JAOEHY010013277.1, from coordinate 20,324 downwards.
AGTCAACATTTCCTGAGGTGTTTTCACAGACTTTTCAGGACAATCTTGAGGTCTTTTGTCTGAATGTCTGCTGCAGGGTCTGGTAAAGTATTTTGATGGCTGCAGTGGTAAGAGTGTTTACAGAGCAGAAAAAACAGGAATGTGAAACTCAAGCAGGAAAGCTTTCATTAATTTTTCAGGTTCTGTTACAGAGCTTTTAGCTTTTGTCTGTAGCTAATCAAACTGAATGTTCATATAAGTTCTGACTTAAAACAATAAATTCTTAAAAATATCTTATTTTGCATCTTTAAGATGTTATTGTGCAATGCCTGTACATTAAGAAAAGTTGTTGCTTTTGGGATGCATATTGAGAATCAATTTACCTCTACAAAGCCCAATCTAATCTTTGAAAGATTAACTCTTGAGATAGCTAATGGGTTTCCTCTAGGACAGCAAGATGCTGTCATCCTTTTTTTGTATTATTTGGCAGCTTTGTTTTTTAAATATTAAAGATTTATTTAAATAAACTTTAGGTTTGGAAAAAATGAAATAAATGGCTCATTTAATCCATGTAACAAAACAGGTGTTTTAGAAGCTGCTTCATTCATTTACCTCTCCTGTGATCTGAAAACCATTAGACTAAAGAGAAAGTTCAAGCACTAAATTTAAATGACAATTTTAAAAGAAAAGGGGTAGCTGTGCTCTAAGATCTAAGAACTACGTTCATCCTGTACTTGCTAGAGAGGTAGATACCCCTACGTTTTTGGTAAATGCATAGATTCCTCACTCATGGCTCATAAGGACAGCTGCTTGGATCATAGAATCATAGAATCAGCTCGGTTGGAAAACACCTTTAAGACCATCAAGTCCAACCATTCCCCAGCACTGCCAAGGCCACCACTAAACTATATCACTAAGGGCCTTGTGTAAGCAGTTTGTGAACTGCTTACACAACAGTGCTAATACTGTTGCTCCAGCAACAGTGACTCCACCACTGCCCTGGGCAGCCTGTTTGAATGCCTGGACACCTTCTCAGGGAAGAAACTGTTCCTAATATCCAGTCTAAACCTCCCCTGGTGCAGCTTCGGCCATTTCTTCTTGTTTTTCTACTTGGGAGCAGAGATCAGCCACCTCCTGGCTCCATCCTCCTTTCAGGTAGTTGCAGAGAGTGATAAGGTCCCACCTGAGCCTTCTCTTCTCCAGACTAAACCCCCCAGTTCCCTCAGCTGTTCGTCATCACACTTGTGTTCCAGGCCCTTCACCAGCTCCATTGCCCTTTTCTGCACCTGCTCCAGCACCTCAACATTTCTCTTGTTCACCTGAACTAAGAATTTGTTTCACAATGCCTTGTATTTACAGTGTGAATATTCCAAGACAACACTGTTATCAATTATTGTCATTGTTAGCTAGCATCTCCTTCATCCTCCAAGTCTTCACTCTATATTTCCATGGTTAGAATATGTGTCTCTTCAAAGTAGCTAATTTCATCCATAGCTTGTGGCCATGGACAGCCAGCATCTTCCGTGTTCACTCACTATTACAATAAAAATACCCTCTGCACATATTGATTAGGATTGTGGTGAGCCATTGCCCCAAGATTTTACCAATACTCCCAGTCTGCTGAAGCAACCTGCTCTCTCCTTTAACCAGTCTGTGTGTTCTCTCAGGATATCAGAACTTGCTAGGAAGTGGCATTTTGCTACATTATGATTCCCTCGCTATCAAGTACTTACCTTGCATCATGACATCAAAATCTTGGTCTTGGCTTACTTTAAGATAAATCAGAGATAGGAAGAAGCAATTTGATCACACTTGTCTGATCTTTGCTTTGGCAGGTGAGGCTAAGAGAAGACCTCAGTTTGCCTGCATTCCCAAGGTCTTCCCTGAACATCTGCCAGATGTTTGGCATTCTTCAAATTTTCTCTGCTATTAGTGCCTCCTTGGCCTCTGAAGGTTGGCTGCCTAATTGGAAACAAACTCACTGTCAGGCTGCCAAACAGAGTGGGATGCACTAAGCCTCACACCATCACCTCAGCCTGCAAACGCTGGGTAACATGAGGATTCCTACTTGGCATTAGGGACACTGTTAGCTATGGATGGCTAAACGGTTATTAATTCTACAAAGTAGAAAGTCCCTCTTAAGAGAAGGCAACCTGACTTGTTACCCGCCTCATGATTTTCAAGATTTGAGTTCTCTGTTTCACTTGAACAGGACACCTGTTGTTCCCTGTGAGGGTGCTGAGGCGCTGGCACAGGTTGCCCAGAGAAGCTGTGGCTGCCCCATCCCTGGTAGTGTTCAGGGCCAGGTTGGACAGGGCTTGGAGCAGCCTGGTCCAGGGGAAGGTGTCCCTGCCCGTGGCAGGGGGTTGGAACTGAATGAGGTTTAACATCCCTTCCAATCCAAACCAGTCTGGGATTCTATGAAACAAGTTCTCCAAAACACTTTTTCCATGTCTTTTTTTTATCAGAGTGGTATCTGCCTTACCAGTTAGTCATGTATATTGTAAAAGGTTATAGACGGCATATAAACATGTTCAATGAAGCTGAATACTGCAAGCATAAGCAGCAAAAATATTTTGTTTACTTCACATTTATACACACTCAAGCAAAATCCTGTTCAGCTTGGCTGGCTAAACTTGTTTTCTAAAGGGACATAGAAGACAGCACAAATTAAATAAATCAGCATATAAATAACAACACAATCATTCATCTTAACATACTTGTTAAGTCAATGATTAATTCTCCTTTGAGGAAGAAGTAGTGGTAGAACAACTCAGGTCTAATATCTAGTAGCAACATAACAATCAACTCAAAGTTCCAGATTCTATCAACACATGCATAGGCAATATAGAAAAAACTTTCACAGCCTAAATTTTAAAGAGAAAACTGAACAAACATATGCTAACTTGAGTATTTAAATACAGATTCAAACTAGCTACTCTCCACAGTCGGCTTAGTAGCAGTATCTATCTGCTCTGCCTGCAAATAAAGAGGTCACTAGAGCTTTCTACTGACTTTAAATGGCTGAACTAGAAGAGCAGAATGCCACAGCAGCAGCAGAAAGAAGTAATTCTGAAATAAATTGATTGTTGTCAGCAAGGTACATATGACCTCCAGTGGCATGATAAGAGACACCACAGTGCTATCTTTTTCAAAACACAATTGGCAGCTCTGTCTTGGACAATCTGGACATGATGAATGTTGTAACTGAGCTTTGAATGCAAGTTTGGTGGTGGATTTTCCTGACTGATAAAGAGTTCTCCATCCTGTTTGTCAGTAAAGATTGCACTAACACAAAGCATTATCCAGCTGGTTGCCGTAAGACCAGCACTGGAGAGAAAACTGAAATCCTCTGCAGATCAGTCTTTTCACACTGACTCATATGGGAAATTGAGCCTTTCCTCTTGGAGCTACTGAACGATGGCATGGGATGGCCAGTATGAATAAAGAGGGCAATCTTAAATGCTCAAGAAAAGCAACTTTCTACAGTTTTTAATTAGTGGCTACAGCAGAGAAAGCATTTCTTATCCCCTGGAGAAGGGACTTTCAATATCCAAACCAAGAAGCTGAGACAGCAGCCCTCATTTCCTTACTGTAACTTTGCCCTTAAATATGCAGTAGTCCAATGTTCTCAAAAAGGCTGTGGCTTACCTCACACAGGCTCATTGACACTTTTTACCCTCTCTCTGATTTTCTTTGCAGGGAAAAAGTTACTGGGAAGGATTCATAGACAATCTTGTGGCTACAAAGATAAACTGTTAAGATGGGGGTTGGTGGGGGAAATCTTGCATCCCAACAGAGACACCCACACGTGAAAGTTATTCTGGGGGGTTGAATTTTGGAATACTAATTCCAGTAATATTATTAAGGCTGCTCTAGGGTTTAGATTGCAATGGAAACAAAAGCAGCTGGGTTCATGAATGATCTAGTGATTCCAGGTAAAAGTTGGTAGGAAAGATATTCTCCAATAGGATAAGGCTCTGAGAAACCTGATCTGTTTTCATAGCTGGCCTTGCTTTGGTCTAGAGATCTTCTGAGGTCATTCTAACCTATATTATCCTATCGTCTTATGAAAACAAAGAATATGTTTTACAGAAACCAGTGCAGATATTATAGCAGATGGTTCCCATTTAGAAAAAAATAATCTATTTTGAAAAGACTGTGTTATTTTTATAACACAAAAATTGTGTTATGCCAGTTATTTTTCAGCCTGAAGTTCGATCAACCTGATAGAGGAACTTCTGGTTTCCTAATCTAAGCCTGCGGAGAGAGCGGGATGAATCTTTCAACACTGATGCAGTACTACAAGGTTCAGCTGGATTTAACCAGGACCACATTTTAATTGGAGAAGCACAGAGACTATGAATAGAACATTAAAAACATTGCTAGAAAGTTTTTACATTAACTTCATGAATATCAAAAAAGATTCTTTAAAAATTGGGCATTTACAACCTCATGCTACCTGGACATCGAAGAAAAATATATTTGCCTTGATTCTAAGGTAAGTTTATATGACTGCAAAGATCTTCCTGAACAGGTAAGCTAAGGGAGAGAAAGAGAGAGGTTGTGAGTTCCCATTTTTGCTTTAATATTTCTATAATCTGTTTCATCTAAGAATTTCAAAGCACTCCATGGACATTAATGAATTAAACCTCACAGCGGTCCTGGGAGAAAAGGTAATGATTTAAAGATTAAAATTTAAAGAGATGAATGGATATAAATGGAAAATAGCATTCCTAATATGTCATGTAGTACTTAGGCCATATGGAAAATCCACTATTTTCCTCTTCATTTATACCCTATGCACCTTCAAGGCAATTCAAAGTACTGGAAAAATTGGTAAGAAGTGTTTACAAATGCAGTTAGGATACAAGTGTTTACAAATACAAGCAGTTAGGATACAATGACAACAGCAGAAGCAGAAATACAGAGTAGATCAGATTGCAAAAAAACAGGTGTTGTTTTGAACATGGTAAGCTTAATTCCAGCCCATAGAAGTAACAGATTTTACAGTATCCTTTTGTCCTGAAATGATCTGCTTTACAAATAACAACATTCAGGATTGTATGAAATAACTTACCCAAAACAGTAGAGTTAGAGAAATGCTGTCCTGCTCAGAACCAAACCCTACGTCTGATCACAGAGGCCACAGCAGAAGGAAAGAGCCTTCACACTCACTGGAATGCACAGTTTACATTAAAATCCACTTCCATTTTAATGACCAGCCAGATTCCTGTGCCTTTGCTAACCTGACGGGTTTCATATATAAGTAATTCTATCAACAGAATTCATCCCAAAGGATGCAACATCATGTGAAATAATAAAACCAGCATCTTTTAGAAAGCCTTTGATGCATAGGGACTTGGCATTTTAGGAGGTGAGCAGGTATTTTGTGAAATCTTGCAACTTGTCTTCCCCATTTATGTTTCTACTGGTCACAGATAGATTCAAGCATATTTGCAGTTCTTCAATCTATAAAATTCATAAGCAGGGCGCATAGGCAAAGTGCCTTGTATCTTCCATGGAGAATATGTGCTGTAATCATGTAATGAGAGATCTCTCTTGATGTGAAGGTTTCGTTTGATGGAAGAGTCAACAGTTGTGTCAAGGGCATCCTAACTTCCTAACTCAGAAGTTCTTTCTGACCTGGGGCATTAGGAAATGAACCTCTCTGCAATTCAATTTTATTTTTTCCAAGTTCTTTTGTAATTGGTAATTCATACTTTGAACAGAGCTAGAAACTGAGAAATATCAACTTACAGAGAAACTAGCCTCACATCAGGCAAGAAAACCTGCAATTACAAGTGGAAGCTCATTTCACGTTCTATAAAAAGCAAACCAGAACTGAGTTATAATACAGGCATATTAGCTTTTATTTACAATTATGATAATTAAGCTTCAAGATAAACATCTAGGAGCATCCTGTAGGAGGGTACTGCTGTAAGTGTTCAACTTTAAGAGCTCGAATTGCTTTGTCCTGCAAACCTTTGGTTCAAAAGAAGAGCGGCATACAAAGGCCATCCCCCCCTTTGCTTTGTGCTTCAACATATCTCCACCTCTTCAGAGAGTGTCCAGCCCCAAAATCAACACACAGATTAACCAGGAACAGCAGTATTGTAGCAAGCCAGCTGCATCTAGCCCTCTAAAACTGCTCTAACATCTTAGAAAGTAAAAGCAGATGTATCAAATCATGCCAAAAGATCAGGTTTGTTCAATATCATATCCCTAACAGAGCTCAGTAACCAAAGTCTGTGAAAAGATGTAAGAACAAACTAAGCACAGATTTAGATTTCTGTACTATTTCCATACTCCCAGCAATTTGTGGCTCATAGCCTAAGCCAGGCAATGCCTCCTCATTCTTGTATTAGAAAAGAGAGTAAATGAATACTCTCCAGTCACCCTCTGAAAATAAACAGCTTGGCAATCATAGGCACCCAGGCATCCCACACTATTTCCTCATCTGTTTCCACTAAAACAGGGAAAACTGTGTATTGATTCCCATAGGGATGCAAGGAGAAGACAAAGCAAGGCCCTTCTCAGCGATGCCCAGTGAAAGGACAGGGGAAATACAGGAAATTCTGGTTAAGTACAAGAAATTCTTAAAATATCTTTAATGTCTTGGTGTTTGATTTTGGTTTGTTGGGTTTCTTTTTAGTTTAAGGGTGATCAAACACCAGAACAGGTTGCTGAGAGGTTGTGTAGTCTCCATCCTTGGAACCAATCATAGAATTCCAGACTGGTCTGGGTTGGAAGAGATCTTAAGGCTCATTCAGTTCCAACCCCCTGCCACCGGCAGGGACACCTTCCACTAGACCAGGTTGCTCCAAGTCCCATCCAACCTGGCCTTGAATACTGCCAGGGATGGGGCAGCCACAATTGTGGACAACCTGCTGTAGCTGACCCTGGTAGAGCAGGGGGTTAAAGCAGGTGATCTCCAGAGCTGCCTTTCAACCTCAGCTCCTCTGCAATTGTGTGAAACACCCATGATTAGCAAGTAGTAGTGTGTTGTAAAAGATCCAGACCCAAAGGATTTCTGGTCTACCTGGCTTACAGCAAGACTTGAAATTTCATCTTCTAAGAAGTGCTAAATTCTTACTTTCTGACAAGCCACTCCCTCACCTGTGTTTTTTACTTTCAAAGTCTCTCCCTCAGAGCACTGAAATAAGGGCATTTAAACTACGTATCTAAACTCAATAATGTCTATAAAAAATAAATGTGTAAGGAAGCATAAGGGTGCCTGAATCTCTTTATTGACAGAAGCTACTTATATCTAAGAACTCATCAATGTTTCCTCTGACAAAATGCAACATGTCCTTCCTGTAATTTGTTATTGAAAATGAGTTTAAACTAAATTCCTAAACCCAAACATTCAGACACTGGGAAGATCAGATTTCCATCTTAAAACCAGTAAATAACACCTTACCTCATGTAGCACATTCAAAACCAAGGTCAATCTCCACAGTTCTTGCTTGTGTTTATTTATTACTAAAGACTGGCTTCACTGTTGGCCTGTACCTTCAGGCAGCTGGTGAACATGAATTAGCTTTGCTTGTGTTACTTAGAGAGCTAATATTCCTATTATAATGTAATTATTTCCAAGAGAGTGACATTGCAAAGTATTAATTCAAACACTAGTTCTAAAACGCAAGACATTAAAGTTCCTCTGCTTTCTTGAGTACCCCAAGCTGGCCAAGCAAACTCAAGCAAGTAAGAATAAGGCTAAGGTTAAGAACTAAGGTGGTTCTTAGTCCAAGCTGAGGTATTTAGCATTTCAGCGAGGTGTGCATTTACAAAATTCCCATGAGGAATAAAGGAAGCATGTTTGTTCCCAAGGCAAGTTAGCACAGGGTTGTCATCTTGTTCACTTCTGCTGTTATCAAATCAACCTGCTATGGTCTCTCCCTGTTTTGTATACTGTAAAAATTATCAACCACTGCTGCTTGACCCATAGTGTCCCATTTAAACACCACACAAATTTTCATAGCAGTTAACAGCAACTGTCTTGTCTTTGTTTGCAAGCATCTGCTCCCATGCTAATTTTATCAGTTCAAGCAGTGTAAGAAAACTAAAATCCATAACATTAGCCAAAATTTACTGGAGTGTCAAATAAACCTAATACCTGACACTGATTAATAATATTTTGGGTTTATAATGTTGTAATTAATAAAAAAACTAACATTCCTTTCATACTGGCAGTCCCAACCCAGCACTGTAAATACATAGAATATCTTCAGGGAAAGGAGAAGAGAGAGGGAGTAACAGTCACAGATAAACCAGAGCTGCAAACTCTCCACCTAACATCTTTGTGTATAACACAGTTCTTGCACAGCTGCTGAAAGAACCAGACGAGAAATAGCATGAGCCAGTCCTGCTGCTCTGCTGCTGTGGATGAGCCAGGAGAGGCTGCAGTTTGGTGGCAACATGCACCTCAAGTGAACATCTTTCTGCCTTCATATCAACTGTTATAAGGAAGGTGAAGGAGAGTAGAAACAAAACCTAAAGAAGCAACATCCAACTGGTGCTGGAAGAGAGGAGTTGAGCAAAGAATGTTATAACTATTGCCCTGAAACAGTCTCTTGGAAATAGACAGCAGGGAACAGCAAGTCCTTTTCAAAACCAATGAAGCAAGAAAATGCTGTTGGCCAAGCTATTGTGAGAGATTTGAGGGAGAGGGAGGAAAAACTGTTGGAGAAGGAGGAAAAGAAAGGTTAAAACTATCCTTTGACTCATACTTGCTATTTCCTTTAAAATAAATCCATGTATTTTTGAGGCTATCACTACCATAACTACTAGCCCTTGTTTTTAGCAGCAGTCGGCACCATGCTTAAGCTTAGGACTGCAGAATGTTTGCTCACAGTGTGCAGTGCTACACAGCCTTGGATTTGTCCTGATCTGTCTCCACTAATAATGCCCTGTGGTAGATTTGAAGAACAAGACTGTTTCTGTAGATATCAGGTTACATCTTTCTTCAGGGCTCTCTATCTTTGCAGTAAAAGGCCACTGTCTGAGACATAGGAATTCTGAAATCTTCCCATCTTTATTTAAAATAAAAAGCCGTGGGGAAAACGAGCAAACAAAAAATAACCACCACCACCATCCCCCTCCCCCCCAACCTAGTCCTAATCCCAGTCCTAATGAGATCAGCCAGCATTACCAGGGCCACTTTCACCATGACATGGCCTTATAGAGACCCTGAGGGTGAGAAGCACCTTGCTCAGATACATTTTGTGTGTGTTATTTCAAGATATTACTACCAGTACCAGCTGAGTCAAGCACCATGGCAAAGCTGGCCTTAGGAACACAGAATGCACATAATTATTTGCTTCCTACAGGTTCCTTTTCTTTACAAACCCCCTTATGTTTCAGAATTACAGTGGACAATGTTTTTGGATCTGCATCTAATGGTACTTAAAAACATATTAAAGTGCCTATATGCTCTCTCAAATAAACAACATTCACCATCTTTAGTAACTCAAGAATCACTGTAGAAAAGACATGGTCATGTTAGAGGAACTTTGCGCTCAGGCTTTGGGTTTTGTTTGTGTTTAATGATCTTTCATTCTTTTTGTGCATGTGCACAGGCACACAGAGTAGTTTCTCACTGAAGTGCAAAACTCTGTGTTAATTCATCTTTCCAGTTAAGCCATTTGCACTGAAAGCCAAGAGGCTGAAATGTTTATTGTGGACTGACAGGCACGAGACCCATCCAGAAGCCACAGCAGTGGATTTGACTTCCCTGTTCCACACCATGTCTGCTAATCTAAACTGTACATAAAAAAAGGGTGTTTTATTGTCTGAGGGGCTTGGAAAAGTCAAAATTGAAGCTCTGTACGAACTCTACCTTTATTTATGGCCTTTATTGGTTAAACAGATGCTTTTTTCCCCTACAACTTCATAAAGGAAAGTGGAATCCTGCTTGATACCATTAGAAATCATCTCTTACTACTCAGATATGCATATCCCCTATTCACACAGGGCAATTTCATGAATAAGTTAGTATATATTTTAACCATGATACCACATTTCAAGTTTGGGTTTTTTTTGAAGGATTTCTTTTTTGTTATATCAAGAAATAAAACCAAAACCAGAGCAGGCAGGTTTTAAGATAACTGATCAAAGTTCTGTAACAGAAATTTCCTCTACTGTATCAGAGGCAGGTATTCTGCATAAGCAAAGACACCAGTGTGCAGAACAAAAACATCTGAACTATTGATGAAATAATGCAGGTACTTTTCCACATATTTAGTTATCAAAGTAATAGCCAAGAAAAATGTAATGAAAGATAAAGGAAAAAAGACTAAACCAAAAAGCCACAAACCAAAGCAAGCATGTGCAATTGGAGCCCAAAAGCTAACGTATTCACAAAGCTCTAAGTGCTGAGAATGAAGGCTTAGAATGAAATCACCTCTCCAGCCACAACTCTAGTGTCACTAACATAAAGCTCTAATCTTTTCTACTATGTTCTCACTATTACCAAAGCACTAAGTGTCAGTTAAGAATATGTAAGAGAGCAGGAATTTTCAGTGGGGTGGAAATCTTTTGTCACCTGTTTTCTTATATATAGGAATGTTAAGAATAAAATTACAATGCTGCCATAGCTTTTAACTAATCTTTGGTTCACTGCTGCTGTGACAACCTTTTAAAGAGGTAGACTGTGAAATTAAATGATACTGTAATACTCTGACTGAAAGTGTCTTTTTATTTTCTTTTTTTTCTATTAACCAAAATTAGCAGGTTTAATATTAACACTGGAAAGCAGGAAAGAAGCAGATGTGTTAGCAAGCATGAAGGGACCCTAGTTAAGGCTTCTGATGCCTCTTTTGTGTTTTGAGGGCTGGTAGATAACAATATAACTGCTTGAAGTCCAAGAATTCCCTTGCTTCACAGATTTTCTTATTAGCACCAGGAAGAATATAGTACTTTTACCTATTTTACAGAACAGAAAACAGAAGCATTGCAAAGGGAAATGATTTATGAGAAATGTCTTCCACAATCTGTCATTTTTCATAATACAGCTCCTAGAAGATACACACCTAATGGTGTCACAGTGGTGCTTGCAGCTCTGTTTGAAGAATAAGATACTAATCAGAGCAAGCAACAAAGCAGAATATATCTGTGAGTTAGGAGTGAAGCTGAGCCAACTGTTTCACTTTCTATCTGGATATTTACAGGGTTTCAGACTTAATGCAGACTGTGGATTTGAGTGGGATACCTGAATTTTGATCTGACATACTCTGCAGACAGAGAGCATGATGAAATTTGCACTCACTGTATTCATTGCTTCCTCTTAAAGTGTAAAGATTCTTTGTCTGCAATTTGTAGTATGTGTACAATATATCATTTTCTTTAAAAAGTAATTCATGTAGATGACATATTGTCAAGGTTTAAGCCCAGCCACAACTCACACAGTCTCTCTCTCACTCCCGCCCTTCCTCCCCCCCTCTCCTGGAGGGATAGGGAGGAGAATCAAAAGAATGTGACTCCCACAGGTTGAGATAAGAACACTCCAGTAACTAAGGTATAACACAAACCACTGCTGTTACCACCAACAATAATAATGACAAGGGAAGCAACAAGGGAAGAGAATACAACCGCTCACCACCTGCTGAACAGCAGCTAGCCCGACTCCAGCAGTGATCTAGCCCTTCCAGGTAACTGCCTCAAATTTATGTACTGGGCATGATGTGCTGTGGTATGGAATACCTCTTTGGTCAGTTTGGGTCATGTGTTCTGTCTCTGCTTCCTCCCGGCTTCCCCTCCTCCCTGGCAGAGCATAAGGCCCAGAAAGTCCTTGATCAGAGTAAACATTACTGAGCAGCAACTGAAAACATTGGTGTTATCAGCGCTGTTCCCAGGCTGAAAGTCAAAAACACAGCACTGCACCAGCTACTAAGAAGGAGAAAAATGGCTGCTACTGCTGAACCCAGGGCATATATATACTGAGCTACACTAAATAACATTTGTTCACTGCTTCCATGAGACATAAATGTAGCTGACCAGATGGGAAAAATAGTTATGCTCATCCTAGAAGGATACAAAGTTGGACTTACACACAGATTTGTAGCTCAAAATATACTACGGGCTGTTTGTTCAAGTAGGCAAGCTATAAACTGTCTTTGCAGGTAACTTCTTACCAACTTGCTATATACAGGGTCTTCTACTTTGAATAACTGGAAGATCAGATACATCTGATCTTCTCTCCCTCTTTGGGAATACTGAAATACAGAATGCTGAACTGAGTCTCCCAATTAGAAAGGGCTCTGCACACTAAGACATTTTCAGGAAAGAGGTTTCCTTTTTTGACCTTTTATATAAGGACCTTACTAACACAAAACATTCTATTACCCTTTAATACGGACACTTGATTTTCTGCACAGTATTTAAGTGCACAAGAAATCATATCTCATTGACAGGAATTCTTTTTCAGCAAACTGATTTAGTGCTATTTTACATGTTTTATAACGGACAAGGGCTTCTTCCTTCTTCACTCTTTTGCCTACAACTGGAGAGACAATTAATACAGGAGACAATTTTCAAAGAGAAGTTCCTCTACACAGGGAGAGTTCTTCAGCTACTGCTTAGAATAAGCTGGAGAATGAAACCACCATGTCTTCATTTAACTACAACCAGTTTCTTAAGAAATAATCCAGATAACTGTATGTGAGTTTTCAATCCATATATGTTATCACTTGCACAAGAAAAATTACATTATAGCTCTTCCAGAGAAAACAATTTTACAGTATCTTCAGTACAGTTTCAACTATACTAACAGTAAGACCTAACTGCTTCTTATAGCATTAATCAGTCTTATGTGGTGCTTTGGAGTATAAGGTTTTTAAGCTAACAGTAAAATTAAGTTTAGAACCCAAAGCATTCTCATCCCAAAATGTTTCTGTACTCTCTACTCCAAGGTAACCAGGCAATAAATTGCTTCAGTCGTCCACAAGGAAAGCACTCAGGCTGCAGTCACGCATCCATGCATTTGGGTATTGTCTCCTGGTTCCTCAATTTCACACTTGCTAGGAGCATGCAGCAAGTTTCAGTTACATCTAAACCACTTGCCTGTATCGATGAGCCTGAACTGCACCACTTGGATCCCCACTTCTGCTACAGAGACAGTATCCTTTTGCATTTCCCTAATGCTGTCTGGTTATCATTATTTTGAACACAGCTTTCTGCATCCTAAAGAGACACATTCAAGCAGGAATATGGCAGCTGACACATCACTTATTACAAATCACATCAGTGTGGTAGCTTTCCTTATCAAAGAAAAAGCATTTCTTCTTTAAACTTAGAAGAAATGAAATGTGTCCCTGGCTGCCATAAGTTATGACAAAAAGCAGCCTTTTAAAAACTAAGTGGTTGTTCTATTTATTCATGCCCATGAAAATTACACGTTAGCTTGCCATATGCACAGATGGATTCACATCTAGAAACTCTAATTCAGTGAAGTTTACTGCAATACAGTTAACTCATCTTTTGAGCTTGCCAGTTCTGTTAGCATCACCCCCATCGCCTCAGAAGATGATGGAAATCAGTCCAAAGGATCATCTAAGGAAGCACAGTCATATTTGGTATTACCACAGCAACTCCTCAGCTGATACAGCAGCAGCTACCTAATACGGACTTCCATCCTTGAACTACTGCTACGTGAATACACGTCTGAGTTATTACAGTTAACTCACTCTTACTTCACCCAGAAATAGCTAGTGACCAGGAAGTCTTAGGTCGAGGGCCAGCTTCTTCCTTACTTTATGTTCAGGAAAAATCATAACCATATTCAGTATTTAACAGACATCTATTTTCTCCCATTTGCCACCTTACCCAGGAAAATAAATGCTGAAACATTATCTGCTGCTGTATTTCACTCAACATTTCTATTTATTATCCCTGCCGAGAAAGTAATTTTGGAGAGTTGTGGGGTTTGGGATTTTTTTTTCCCACAGAGAAGGGCAAACATTAATTCCTTGGCAACAAAATTGAAATTAATTAAAAATGTGGCTCTACTCATTCTTAGCTTCTTCATTACAATAAAATATCAGATGTTAACTCCTGAAATTACAGTCTTGATTCAATGCAAAATCAGGTGGCTCTGAAGATTTGATTACAAAACTAAAGCTTAGATTTACTGGCTCTGCACAAGCATTGATCTGTGTTTCACTGATCACAGAGACAGATGGTTTAATACGAGGCAGGATGTTCTGCAACTGGAGAAACATTCTTATCTCCAACCTATCAGACTGTCAATCATCCCAGCAAGCCTTTCCCATGCCAGCAGCAGAGCTTTGTACCTCCTCAGCCTCATTCAAGCAATTATGTGAGGAAAAATACAATTCTCAAGAGCAATCTGGCCCATACACAAAGGTCACCTAGGGCTCTACTCACACCGCCACCAAGGTCATTGCAGAGAGGTGTGCTTTTCACTACGTACAAGTTCTCAGCATGTCTTTTCCAATACACAGCAGCCTTCCATGCAAATACCCCATCCATCTTCTGATTCCATTTTCTCTGTGAGCCACATCTCTGTTCTATCCAACTCCCATAACAGGCAGCCTTTGTCTTTTCATGATGGAATGAACCGGATCCTGCCTTCTAAGTTCTTCCCAGTCAAATCGGGATGTAACCCTAGTTTTGATTCATATATTTATTTGCTTAAAACTCATCCATCAATGCTAGTTTGTGTGCTTATTGTAATTTCTAAAGGAAAAACACTGAACCTCAATTACCTGATAGTATCCATCTTTAATCATGTTTTCATATGAAATCCAGCTGTTGAGAAGTGAACTAAAATACAGCAGTGGTGCTGGTTTTCTCTTTTTCCACAGATTTCTTGAATCTGGGGGAATGGAGAAGAGAGATGTGTCCCAACCTTGCCTTTTTGCCCACCTCTAGATAAAACACAACCCAGATTTTGCCTTAATATAGAAATAGCAACCAAATGAACTAAGCAGCAATGGATGTGGTGGCTAAATGCATAAAGGGGATATATTCTTGCTCCTACAAACTGAAAAGACAGTGAAAAACTGAGCTGTTAACATATTCAGCAAGCTCCTGCCTCACCTCTCTCAGGTGAGAGAAAGACATTGCAAGTGAAAAGTAGAGGCATCCTCCTGCCATTTGTGCTCTACACCAAACAATATACTGGTGTTTTGTGTGAAACGTTCACTGGAGACACCAGGTTTCCTTCCACAGATTCATGTGCTATTATAGATTCTACTTCTTTTGATCTCTTCATCTCAATAAACAACAAACATTTGCTTACATGTAAAATTCAGCATGAAGGTAATTTTGACTAATCCTAGGCATAGCCAGAGGCAGCTACTTGAGGTATGAGGAAAGCTGGAATGGGCTTGTCTAGAGAGAAGAAACTGTATCTGAAGTCTGCACCTCAGTTAACAAAGATAACAGATAAGCACCTCAATCACTGGAAAACCCTTCCTACTGTGCTTGTGAACAGACTATCATAGACTCACAGAATCCCAGACTGGCTTGGGTTGGAAGGGACCTTAAAGCTCCTTCAGTTCCAAGCCCCTGTCATGGTCAGGGACACCTTCCACTAGATCAGACTGATCCAAGCCCTGTCCAACCTGGCCTTGAACACTGCCAGGGATGGGGCAGCCACAGCTTCTCTGGGCAACCTGTGCCAGCACCTCAGCACCCTTGCGGGGAAGAACTTCTGTCTAAGATCCCATTTCAATCTCCCCTCTATCAGGTTAAAGCCATTCCCTCCCTTGTCCTGATCCTACAGCCCTCGTTCAAAGCCCCTTTCCAGGGTTCTTATTACACCTTTAGGCTGCTCTAAGGTCTCCTGGGGGCCTTCTGTTCCCCAGGCTGAACAAGCCCAGCTCTCTTAGCCTGTCTCCAGGCCTCTATTGCTCAAGTGGATCATCACATCTCTTTGGAGTAACCTAGTGCCTTGGAAGGTTTGGTTGGCCCTTCTTCTTGCACAACTTTGGAAATGAAAACTTGTAGAACAGAGCACAATCAGTGAAGAATTGTCCTCTGAGCTGCTGGGGAGGAATTTGGGGATCTTGTACAAAATATTTGGCTGTTACAGGGCTGGAGTTTATGGTACGGGGCCGTGAAGCCTGTAGACAGAACTAGATACATGTGCTTAGGTGCTCCCAATGTCAAAGAACCCCCAGCTCCATCTTGAGGAAAGTTAATCACACACCGACAAGATCAGTATTCCTCGGTTTCACAAGTTCGTCCAATGTTCCTTGTCCAATCACTTCAATATTTCCAGCTCTAACAGCCAAATCATATGCCAATTGCCCTTCTGCATCCTACTTTTATATGCTTGCATTGCAGCTGTAAATAAAGAACAGATTGGTTTAAGCTACTTAAATTCATCCCAAAGTACTGGAATTAGCCAAGTGGCTTGTAGGGCTGCATCAAAAGCAGTGTGAGCGGAAGATCAAGAGAGAGGATTCTGCTCCTCAACTGCACTCAGGGGAGACCCTCCCTGCAGTCCTGCGTCCAGCTCTGGGGCAACAACACAGGAGGGATGTGGAGCTGTTGGAACGAGTGCGGAGGAGGCCAAGGAGATGCTGAGAGGGCTGGATCGGCTCTGCTCTGGAGACAGGCTGAGAGAGCTGGGCTTGTTCAGCCTGGAGAAGGCTCCGGGGGGTACCTTACAGCAGCTTCCAGTGCCTGAAAGGACTACAAGAAACCTGAAGGGGGCTTTGGACAAGGGCCTGCAAGGACAGGGCAAGGGGGATTTCGGCTAGATGCAGAAGAAAAAAGGCTTATTGTTGGAGCAGCACACATTTCTCTGCATTCTCTGAGGGGAGGGGGGGAAAAACCAAAACAGAATAAGGTAGCTAAGAAATGAATAGTCAAACACACTTAAGTTTCTGGTTTGCTCCTTTGTATCTTCACAAGAAAACATCCCCAGAGAATTACAATTTCTGTAAAGAACTGGTGAGGCTGCCAAGCAAAGCAAACTGGATTTGATTTTGATGGGCAAAGCACAACGTGTATTTACCATGTTCTGTGCTGCCTCAGAACACGAGTACTCCTGCATCATTCTGTCTATGCCAACAAGCTCAGCTGGAACATCCTAACGCCCAGAGAGCACCCTAAATGTATTTGCCTAGTGATTTGCTAGATTTTCAGCAGGAATACAGTGAAAAGGAACAAGTTTCCTTTAGTAGTAGAGGGCTCGGTTATTTTCTCATACAGTTGTAGGTTAATGTATATTTGACTACATACTTTTTTGCACAATAAAAACACTTTAAGAGAGTGAAACATGGCTTTAACTTTTGGAAAATACCTCCAGCCTTAGAAACTTGATATTAGCAGCATTTCTCTTTTCTCTTGACTCTCTGGGCCTGGTGCAGTGGCTTTGCCACCTAAAACTCCATCTGTGTACTGCTGCTGCAGGCAGTTCCCCAGAACCCAGCTCCGGAGTTGAAACATCCAGCCCCTGCGCCCACACATATGGTTCCAGGACAGAAAGCTGGTGCTGGGCATCACCTACACATGGTGAGCTCCAGAACAGTGCCACCAACATGGCAATGCACACTTGCTCAGCCACATAAAACTCTATCTGCATAAAGCCTCTCTTGGCATCGCTGCCAGGCAATCAGGAAACAAGCTCCCTGACTGCCCATATACAGCCTCTGCTCGTAAGCCTAACGTGCTGGGATAGAAGCCTGGTGGTGGGCATGACCTACACATGGTGACCTCTGGAACAGTGTCACCAACACCAACATGGATATGCACACATGCTTTGCCTCCTAAAATTCATGGCATGAGCCAGGGGATGAAATGACAATCTGTATGGCCTTTGTATTTGGGATGACTGGTTTTGCTTTTCCTGTTCCTCCCTTCCCAAAAACCAGACCCCACAGCAGAGCTGGTAATAGTCATCCCACCATTATCACTGCAAGCTTTTCCCCCTCATATAGATTAAGGATAGAGAAAAGCAATCTCAGGAATGACAGTGAGTGCTCCAGACCTTCCTTACATCTCCATATCCACAGCAAGAACAGAAGCTCCAGGGCTGTGACTTAAACTGGGAAAAGTGTCCTTACTCCCAGGATGTCCCCTATGGTGCTCTTCCATAGGTACAGGTCACCAGAACAGCACCTTCGACTTGAACTAGGCCTAAAACGATAAGAAGTAGCTTGCCAGAGATCAGGATGAGCTCTACCATTATGCTGTTAGCAGACTGAGCATCGCTAGGTATAATCAATAGGACAAAAGCTAATATACATGCTTTAAAAAGAATATATTGCAGCTTTCTTTCAGCAGTCGATAAAGGCAACAAAACCCCCTGAAGTCACAGACTGGTACCAGCTCAGGCAACGCAGGCAAATGACAATGAAACTGCAAGACAAACAATCCTAAATGTAAGGACAGCAGGAAACCAGAGATTTTCCCCCCAACCACACAGTACCTAAACAGGAGACAATGGCAGCATAACAGCACTACTGCAGTAAGGACAGAAAATAAATATAGCAATAAAATATTATCACTAGTAGAAAAATAAAATATGTATAACAGTGCTTGGAGAAGTGAAAAGCAGCCCTCAACCTGACCTTAAATACGGAGCTGGGGCAGATGAGGAAGGGTGTGTGGCTGGGGAGGCTCCAGGTGAGGCCATTGCTCTGACACCTCCACTGCCATCTCTAGGACTCAGTTTCAGCTGCAGCTGAGAGAGGCTTCCAGGGTGCCCAGCAGGTCCCCATCGCCCCGAGTGAAGGAGGTGCAGAAACTGCATCTCAAAATCTTCCTGGCAACGACACACAGGGAGGGCCAAGCTGTGAGAAGGTCTGTGGGGTGCCAAGAGTTACCTCACACACCGTGGTCTTCACGACCCATAGCATCAAATCTGACTGTTTGTGTAGTGAGTTCATTCCTTTTCCTCCTCATTACAATAAGGAAATGACGGGCACAGACTATGAACCCGCCACAAGCTGCCCTCCCCAGGGACGAGCCCCAAACCCGAGGAGAGCGTCCCAGACGGCGCCCTGAGAACACGAAGAACCGGAGCCCAACGCCGAGCCCACCCCCTCCTTTTGTAGGCATAGTTCCGCCCTCCATTCATTTTACAGGTCTAACTCCGCCCCGCCCGCTCATCCTCCGGCCTCCGCAGCCGCGCTTTCGGTGCCCGGCGGCGTCTGTCTTCCTTCCTGGGCTGAGCATGCGGAGTTACTGGGAAGTTCCAGCTAAAGCCCCGGCAACGGCTTTCTGCACCGTTTTCCATCAGGACCGCTCCTCTCTCCTCGTTTAACCCCGGCTGTGGTCCTCGGGAGCGCCTTGTCCCTAAGGCCGCAGGACCCCGGGGCCTTCCACCATGACCCATCACCGCCTTTGCTTCAGCTGGAGCCCTACGAGGCCGCCTCTGGGCAGTGACTCCCGTACGGAGCCCCCCGAGCAACAAAGCCGGGGGCAGCCCAGGCCCTGATAGAAGCCTCAAGGCCCCCGGCAGGCTGCGCGTGGCAGCCGCTGGTACCGCTGCGGAAGGGACCCGGCTGTGCGTGGAAGGACTGGAAACGCGTTCCCTGCCCGCAGGAAGGACCAGCAGGACAGCACCCCCTGGGGAGAGCTCAGCTCCAGGTTCTCTCACCCATCACCTCACCCGCAGCGCGCCAGACACAGGTCACATTAACACCAATGAGCCGCAGGAGCAGCTGTGCAGCACCAGCTCCGCGGCCCTGCGTGTCTCCTGTCCCGCAGCCACTCGGCGCGGTACCGGGAATCCTGCAGCAGGGTTCCGAAGTGCTCGGCCCCGAACCAGCGCCCCGGGACAGGTGCACAGCCCGCGGCGGCTCCTTGGAAATGATGAACACCGGGCGCCGCTTCCTATGGCCGAACCCCGCAGCGAGCAGTCGGCTCAGCCTAGGCTGTTTCCGTGGAGCCTGCACCAGTCCAGACCCAGGGGACGCAACCGGACCCCACCAGACCCACGGCTCACGGCAACGCTATGAGGCTGCCCACAAACTACTTCCCAGAATGCAGACATTCAGACCCTGCTCCTAAGCCCAAGGCGCCAGGCCAGAAACCTGGTGCAGGGCATCTCCTACACACAGCGAGCTCGGGAACAGAGCCACCCACACGGCAAGGCACCGCTGCTGAGCCACATGACACCCCACCCGTGTACAGGCTCTCTGGGCAGCGCTCTCGGGGAGCAAACGGACCGACCCCCGGCGCAACCGCAGGCGCTGCCCGCGCTCCTCACCGCGGGGCTGAGCTCCGCCAGCGCCCTCCGCGCAGGGGAGGAGCCGCCGCTGCCGGGTGGGGCCTTGGCTGCGGCGGCCGCAGCCCCAACGCCGGGTCCTCCCAGCAGCGCGGGGCGGGCGAGCGGCACAGGCAACTCTCGCGGGACCGCGGGGCGG
>JAOEHY010013276.1:10683-35451 GCA_025447955.1 Psilopsiagon aurifrons | reverse complement strand
TGGTATGGAATACCTCTTTGGTCAGTTTGGGTCAGGTGTCCTGTCTCTGCTTCCTCCCGGCTCCCCCTGCTCCCTGGCAGAGCATGAGGCCCCAAAAGTCCTTGGTCAGACCAAAATGTACTAAGCCATAACTAAAAACATTGGTGTTATCAGCGCTGTTCTCAGGCCACAGGTCAAAAACACAGTGCTGCACCAACTACTGAAAAGGAGAAAAATGACTGCTACTGCTGAACCCAGGACAGAAACCATATAAAAAGCCTTGGATAAATTCAAGTATTCCACTGCTCAGCTCACATCAGCCAAGCAGGTTACTTTGTCATAGAAGATGATCAGGCTTGTTGAGGACAACTTTTGACTGATGGGTCTATAATTTCCTAGATCCTCCTTGACGCCCTTCTCCTAGATGGGGTGACATTAGCCTTCTTTCCAGCCTTCTGGGACGCTACCTGATCTCCACAACTTTTCAAAGGTTACAGAAAGTGGCCCTGCAATGACATCAGCCAGCTTTCAGGCAGCCTCAGGTGGACATTGGTAGGGCCCATTGATTTGTAAGGGTCAAGCTCCTCTACTAGTTCAACATACCAACTTTTCTTTACCTGTTGGTGCGTCTGTGTTTGCATCAACCTGGATTTTTGTTCTGAAGGCCTGGGCCTCAACAGTGCTGGTAAATGCAGAGGTGAAGAAAGTGTTGAGAACCTCCACCTTTTCAGTGTTGCTGGTGACACATTCAGCTCTCCTGCTCAACAGCAGGTCGATATTTTCCTTGTTTCTGCTTGTTGTTTACTTACCTGAAGAACCCTTTCTTGTAGTTTTTGACACCTCTGGCCAATTGCAATTCAAGCTGAGCTTTTGCTTTTCTAATTGCATCTCTGTATGGCCTGGCACAGCCCCTGTAGTTCTCAGTGGGCATTTCTCTGCTTTTCCAGCTCTGATATGCTTCCCTTGACTCAGAAAATTGCTGTTAAGACAAGGGCATTTCTTGATCCACCTATTTCCTTCACCTTCAAAGGGGATGAACTGTTGTTATATAATTTTAAATATAAATATATATTAGCTACATATATATGAACTAGTATTATATTAATACATCTTAGGTGGAATATACTTGTGGGAAAGGAGTTGATCACAGTGAGAGGTTGTATAATATTTTTGGTTTCTTCTTCAGAAGTGATACCTAAACCACTTTATACACTAAAATGACAAAAGATTCAGAAAACTTAGAAAAAAGAGGATCCTCGATAGGATACACTCGGGAATGGCTTTTCAATATTTGATGTTGACTTGAAAATGGTTTGTAACAGGAGAGAATGGCTTCAGCCTATCTTAACTGCAGAGTTGGCAACAAGATAAAGCTTTTAAATCAGGGTATTACTTCCTCTGTTACGACAAAATGTCACAGCTGGGATTTCTTTATGAGATATATGTCATTTAGGAGCATTGTAAGGGGATTCCCAAATTCGTTTTCCTTTTCCTTAACTTCATATAGCTCTTACTACTTGCAGGAGACTGTATCTGGACAGCCTTGAAAGCGCTGCTGCCACAGCACACCCACCCTTAGCTTCTCCGCTGCCATCAAGGGCACAAGCAGCAAAGCTGGGAAAGAGCCCCAGTGTAACAGACCAAAGTATTTTAAGGAGCAAAGGATGATACTAGTCACAGATACAGGTTTCAGTGAGTGCCTTTGTGATCGACAAAAAGTTCATGTGTGTCTCAGGAAAAAGACTTGGCAGGGCCAAGGGACTTTAAGGTTTCCCTGCAGTATAAAACTACATCAAGAGGAGGAGGATGGTTGCTCTGAAGGCAACCAGAGACACAGAGAAGACAAAGTGAGAGAACCTCTTTCTCTTGTAAGCTCCTGGACCAAATTCTTTAAAAAGAACCCTAAAAAGTGAAACAGCAGCTGCCTTGACAAACCCATGGGCCAACAGGAACGGATGAAGCAGAGCTCCTTTGATTTATACTTCACAAAAATAAAAATGTAACACCCAAATATTACAAAGTAATGAGAATGTTATGTTTTCACTGAAGTTTATATCTAGAAATAATTTCTAAACACTGAGAAGTAGTCTGTTAAAACCCCATTCATACTTCAGTTGGCTAAAATTCACACACCTAATGAAAGCAACTGTAAATCAGGACTGCAGAAAGTACAACTCCACTTAGCCATGACAAAGAGAAAAGCAGTCTTTGTGCTAAGATTCATTATATACCAGAGTAATTTTAACTGTCCAGCAAATTACTCACTGAAAAAGGCAGTAAATGATAAGTCTAAGAGGACTGAATTAATTCACATCCATTTTGTTTACCAAATACCTATAGAAAACATTATTTTCATTCTCTAAAAAATGAAGAACTTCAATAGTTATCAAACTGCTAAAATAGTAGACAGAACAGCTCTTGAAAATTGCTATTCAGACACTAACCTGAAGAAATGACAAAAAAAATCATAATTACATAAATACACTTACAAAATTGTTTGTCTCTTACTTTCTGAGTTCCTTTTTACACAAGAAACTTGGTATTAGTTGAAAACAGTCCAATCCATAAAGGAATCTTCATCAAAACCACCTTGTACTTTGTCATTATAAAAAAGGTTAGCAACAGAACATAGTGTTTGCAATGGGATATGAAAGAACAACTGAAGTCTAAGAGTACTTAGAAATAAATGACAGCAGCATTGTTCAAAAAAGATATATGCATATTTAAACACACTCTTTATTATGCAGAGACCTTTTGAACTGCCCTCTGAGGTCATTCCAAAGACCTGTGAAATCTAGTAAAACATGTTTAGCAACTTTTCTCCAAGAGAAAATATCTATTACCATGCCACT
Organism: Psilopsiagon aurifrons; assembly: GCA_025447955.1. Classification (NCBI taxonomy): domain Eukaryota; kingdom Metazoa; phylum Chordata; class Aves; order Psittaciformes; family Psittacidae; genus Psilopsiagon; species Psilopsiagon aurifrons. The sequence continues at coordinate 32,620 of JAOEHY010013276.1, read as the reverse complement.
CTCAGACAAGATCTTACTGATTTCACTGCAGCATAATAAACTGGGGAGGTAAGTTTTGCTCTTAAATGCAGTTTATCAGTTACAGGGCTAAGTTCAACTCCTGGTATTGAACTGAAAATTTAAAATCAACCTAGAAGGTACTAGATGGAGAGTAATTTTCTTGAAGACCAATTTGGCAAAGCATACACTGATATTGTACTTTTTAATGTTCCATCCTTAACCTTAGCCTATAGACAGTAAGGTATGCCCAGCTATTCAAATCTTAGATGTTAAACCAAAAACCATGTTACAGATAGAATTTATCTCTAAAAAAAATATGTATGCATATTGGTTAACAAAAAGTGTGGTAATGCTATAAATACTGTATTCTTATGAAGCAGCATAAATTGTTATTTCTTTGTAATCTTGTTGATGAGTCTTTACTAAACTGCTAAGCAACATGGAGTAGGAAGGGTTTGGGCAGCTAACAGTCTTTAGATGGTTTACATTCTTTCCCTAGATAAAAAACTTTTCACATAGCTCTAGCATCGCATGACATCTTTGACCTAAAAATCTCATGATTTTATGTGTTACCCCATTTACACAGGAAAGCAGCTCACTTTCCATGGGAGCTCCACAAGCAAATAAACTAACGGCGAAGCCATACAGACAATATCTGCCAGTCCTTCCAGATCTCTATGCCTGTGTCCTATTGATAAAGAATATATCTAAGGCTGAAGTTTTTTAATTGTTGACTTGTCTATTTTCTCAAAACATTGACATTTCCTTGATTTTGTGATGGTAGAAAAGGTTAAAGGTGCAATTCTGGCATTGAGAGGCTGCTGCAACTGCAATTTGCTTGTTCTATGAAGTACGCGGAACAAAGCACATTATTTTGTAAATTATACAGAAAAGATCATTAGAGTTCAGATTAGCATATGATGAGCATCCATGCACAAAACAAATGAATGTATAAATGAGTTTTACAGTGATTTTTTTAAATTATTTTTTTTTACTTTATAGGTGAGAAAATTAAGCTGATCAATTCTGTTAGAACTGATGATGACATTGACAGGCCAGCATTTGGTAGTAATATAGAGAACTGAGCCTTCTAGACAAGTGAAGAAACGTGATACAGCTATTTCCTTCAAGTTATACAGCAAAATCCAGAGATATCCCTTCTGCCCAATAAATGTTGCTATAAGTTTGGAAGTACAAGAGGCACAGAAGAGGAAAACACAGAAATTTATTTATGCAGAGGTAAGAAATGTTTCACAGCTCATATACTGGATTTCATGTGCTTTGCAGGCATTGGTGTATCAATAAAAAAAAAGTAACAGTAAGTGATTCTTGAAAAATCTTGGTTGTTTCAGTTTTGCATAATGCTAGTAACCCAGATTCATTTAATTTCCTTGGTCCTCTAACAAAGCCTTTCAAAATATCCTAGATAATCTCTTTTATAGCCATATTAGCTTAGAGAAAACCTCAGATTAAGTTTTATTAACTATATTTCTACGTATGCTAGTTTATCTGTAAATTCATATAGGGGAAAATTAAGACTACAGAGTTCTGTGTTTTTCAGCTACCACAAACGAGGAACATGTGCATGCACAACTGTCTGTTACCCCTGTTGTTACAGCTGAACAATTCTGATTTTGATGAAACTAAGAGAATGGTAAATCATAGATCTTCCTCTGAGATACTATACACTACTATTTCTGATAGAGCTCATCTTACTGCAATACCAGTCAATATATTTCTTCAGTAAAACTGAATTGTGCCTGAACAGTCATAGCACTGTATAATATTGCACCTATTCTAAAACAAGATATTATTATGGGTATAATTTTTAAGAAAGAAAGATATGTTTGAAAAATGTCAATGGTTTGATATGAAGCAGTTGAGTTTTGGAACCTGCACTCTTATTGTTTTTTCCCTCCCCCTGCAAGTCTAAATATCACAAATAGAGGAACATAAAGAGCTGTTTGAACTTCATGCTAGCTCAGGGGTAGCTCTTTAGGCAAGTGGTAAAATGCTAAATTACAAGGAACAGTTGACTTGAATCAGATGCAAATACTGAATAAAGACAATTATTTTAAAGGATCAAGATCAGCAACACATTCAAAAGCTTGAAAGACTGTGCATGACACCCTGCATATCTACAGAAGATCCAGATCTTCAAATCATATCTAAATGGTTTGTGCCATATGCCAGACTGTGTTACTGTAATTTATTCAATTCCATGCATATAAAGATCACTGGTAATAGCAATGTATGTGATCAGTACATATGCCACTTCATTTGCTTTTTTGTCACCAGCCACGAATAGTACTTACAAGTAGAGAGCTAGTACTCAAAGGAGCAATATTCAACACAAAGATTAGTATCAATACTAATGAACATACTAGAGGTCTAACGCCTCTGCTGCGTCTGACCTTTCAAATTACAAAAAAATATCCAGGATCACATTTAAGCTGATCACTAACTTAAGTTATTAATTAGAGTAATGATTACTTTAAATTGGCACTGTTCATCAGAAGGTGCTTTTATTTACAGCAGCAATTCACTTGCATGTAGCAAGGGCAGATGAGCCAGACTAAAAGGAATGAAGCACATCGAGGAACTTTCCAACTGAAGAATTTACATAGTAGTATTGTTGCTTTCCATTTCCACCCACTGCTCCCTGAGGACATACTGAATTTGGGGGTGTTGGCAAGGGATCTTTTAATACCATTTTTTCCAGGTTACATCATAAAACAAGCTAATAATACAAGACATAAGAATATGAACTTCTGGATGAAGGAGGAATAGGAGGAATTATTACTTTGGAGACTACTTAGTCTTCAATTTCCCTTGATGGAGCATGAGGAATTATTTGTGCTTTCTATTTCAGAATATGCAGATGAAGGTATCCGCAGTCCTAGTTTGATTACAAACACATAAAAATACGTTGCCCCTCTCATAAAATAATTTTCACTGTGCAAGTTAATGCAGAATTTGCATCGTGACTGTAATTAAGATGAGAATGAAAAAGGTGTGTTTCTAGGGAGAGGGTAATGACAACAAATGTTGGCATCTTTCACTTTGATCGAAGGCTTATTATTTCTGTTCAAAGACAAAACCTTCATAGCCATGATGACAAAATACAGGTAAAGGCATAGATAATAATGGTCAAACATCTCAAGAAATCAGATCTGTGAGATTAAGAAATAAATAGATGGTAACTGTATTTGTTGCTACTGACTCTATAGATATTCTCCAGTAGATGTGTATTATGCTTATGTTACTGTATTTATTTTACCTTGAAGTTTATTTTTCTTTTGCTTAAGTAATCTTATCTTGAATTAGCTATTTTTCACTGCTGTCTTATCAAACTCCACAATAACTTTAAACATGAATATGCATGTATATTATTTATCTACATCAAATGTTTTAACATGCTTTCATCAGAAATCCTTGTGAGATTTTTAAGGTTCTTTGTCAGAATGATGACTCTTTTCATATAGTAAACTCTTTACAAAGTTAGTATCTTTACAGTAATGAAGTTTGGAGGATGAAAGATTAAATCCCCGAAGGTTTACAATCTTGAAAGTATTTTTCACAGAAATATTCTTCTTTTCTTCATTGTAATTATTAGGACTTACGTATCAGTTATGAAAAACGCCCTGCTAAATTTCTAAGCAGACATAATACGCATCTGGTTTCACAATATATTCCTATTCTACTATGGATTAGTGGGAGGTTTCCCTGCCCATGACAGGGGGGTTGGAACTAGATGATCTTAAGGTCCTTTCCAACCCTAACTATTCTATGATTCTATGATTCTATTTAAGAAAGTGTTTCATTTTTGTCTATGGACTAGAAGGATAAGTTGAAATCACTTATATTACATCCCAATGTGCATTTAACTGTGAATGGCTTATAAATCATTTATGAGATACAAAATTGATATAAAAAAATGTGCAAACTAGAAAGGAAAGGAGAGCTACTGTTTTAACCAAGGAAATTTAACTCAGTTGTTTGAAATATATATGAGTAAACTGTATGTGAACAGTACTAATATAGGGAAACTTCGTTCTGTGACCCGAGGGGAGAAAAGGGAATGCTCTAAAGTGCAAAGCTGACTGCTGTACTGAGATTTGACTATGATTACAAAGTTTTAAGAGCACAAAACGCCTTTTTCCCCACCCATGTAGAAATTTATACATGGGGATTGCAGGAGCCAAATGGAAATCTTTCTTGAGATAGGACCCTTAAATTAACATAGTTTTACATGGAAATTTGGTGGCTCTATTACTACCTTTTTACTTTGGGGCCTTTTCCATCATGCTTATTATTAATGCATGCTAGGTAACGCTAGATGCACTTCACCTGTTTTCCACTGGTAACTTTTACACTATGTCTGGGGAATTTACTGAATCTCACAAACACAATCCTGAAAATTATTCCAGTAAGACAGTAAAATACTAATACCCTGTTGGCAAAAGACCACTCAGACCTTAAGGTTATAGCCACTACTCATCACAATAAAGTGATTTTTAATCACAGCAGATAATTGCAAATATTTTCTTAGATAGTTTTTAAAAAGTGCAATTTCCCTAAATAAAAGCTGGAAACTAAATATGTTAACTTTTCTTTCAGCTTAATTTGAAGTAATCAAAAAAAGAAAGACTCATGTACCAAACCTGGCTGTTTGTTAATGCACGCTGGTAAAGAGTTCCAAGCAGTAAAGGCTTAAGAATGTTAACAGCTTCACAACAGAAGCAGCAGTGGTAAAAACAATGGCCAAAACCTTGAAAACCAGCAGAATTTATGATTGTACTTCTATGATCTGGTTGCCTCCAATTGCAGGAAACTGAGCTCTATGACCCAACAAGTCCCTCTGCACCCTGTCCTTTATTAGCTTGTATTTATTCAGATATAGCCTTTTAAAAAAAGCTGAGCATCAACTAACTGAAAGTGGAGTAGTACAAAAGACCCAAAGGAAGGTTAAGAAAAAGTAATGAAAATCTATGTAGTTTATAGGTAGCTGGGGAAATCACAGTTCTAGCTCTCTCTAAGTTAAAAATACAACAATTTTATTTTAAATAGCTTTTGTGCAATTTCGGACAGCTTCAGGTAGTACACAAAAAAAAAAAAAGGCAGATTTCTCATTTTTCTATAATCTGGCCTCAGAAATGCCTCCTGATGCAATAGGGATAAGATAATTACTTGGAACATAAGAGGTAATTCTGAGGTCTTTAAGAAGTTAGCTAACCTTTCTAGAGGAATTAGCAAACAGAGTCGGCATTGGATTCTTACTGAAATAGCTACAGATACACCAAAAGAGGCATATATGTAATACATCCATGTGCATGACGTTTTTATGTGTTGATGAGATGTACAATTTGATGAGTTCTAGGTCTCTCCATAAGTTGCTGATATGTTTCAATCTAATTGGCTTCTCTAACAGATGAGAAATGTCTGAAGTATTGTCTGGGACAGCAATTTACTGCAGAATCTCAGCATATAATTCTATCTTTCTCCTTTATATAGATACATGTTAAACATGTTGGGATTATGCTACATGTTTTAGCAATAGTCAATTATCATCCAAACTTGTAAGCCCATATACTGATTACTAGGTGAGTATATGCATAAAGATACACACACAGACACACACATACATTACGCTGGAATATTAATCTATAGAACAGATTAGGGATTGCTAACTGTACCCCCAACTAGGCCACCACAAACTGAGACAGTATGTTGTAGGCATCAATGTTGTAGTCATAGGCACTGTGTAGGTATTAACCCAGATCCTTTTCTGCTGCTTGTTTGTCCAGTCGATATTGTCTAAATCTACCTCCCAAAGTACCTGTTGTTCGCACTGTTCTATTTGGCATTAATCTCAAGAAATAAATGAACGACATAGAAGGCATGGATAGAATGTGAACAGATTAATGGTAACAGAAAAAATTAATAAACTATATCATATTGAGCTTGAAAGGTCCTGAAGACCCCCACTAAACAATCCCAGTCTCCTCCATTCCCTAAGATGCTCCACAGGGCCTTGAGTTGCTTGAGCAATGAACAGATCCAAGGTTGTGAGAAGCATCAGTGACTAACAATGAATTTTTCTGCACTTATCAGATTGTCACTGAATAGATTCACTCATTTAGTTAATTTAGCTTGGCACTATAGAATGCCTAATCTACAGCATTTTCACTGTTGCTCACTATAAAAACTTGAATCCAGCATCAGGAAGTTATTCTCCCTCTAACAATGAGATGCTTATTCTTGAGATACTTGTTACTTGTTAAATAAATATTATTGGATTAATGAAAATACTAGTTGTTTAATTCACAGCAGAGTGTTCATTGAAATTCCAGAGGTATGGAATACCTAAGCTCTCACGAGCCAGAGACTTTAAACAAAATGTTTACAACTAGAAAAATAAAAAATGTTAATTAAAAATAGATAATATTTCCTGGTATAACATAGCAACTTATAGCATTCTTTTCATGGAGATAAGAAATGAGACTTGACCTGAAGGATCCAACAGCTTTCTGTGTCCTGTGAAAGCTAATGTATCTGCTCAGATGTTCCCTTCATACTCACATAATCTTTTCCAATCCTGAAAACATACCATCTTTTACAAAACCTTTTATTTATTTGGGTTTTTTTAAACACCACACTTAAAAGCACAACTGGCCACCAGACAGTGTTTCATAGGCATAAGAAATGGAGAAACATAAATAAGAATTTGACCAGCTGACAGCTAACAGAAAGGAAAGAGGTGATGACAGCTCCAGCTGTTTCTATCTTAAGTGCCACTTATTTCTTAAATGATTGTCAATTTGCAATGAGAAAATGTGGAAGTGAAGTCATTCCACAGCTATACCATTAACTGTAATTATGACTTTGGTATTTTACATTACTGGATTTACACTAATTGAGAAAGTAAAGAATTAATTGCATAGTTTCAGCTTTTATCCCCTCCTCCCTTTAATTCCCCTGTTCTGTATATTAAAAACTGAAGACAGTGAATAACATAATAGTAACTACATAACCTTTTCTGTAGAAAGAAATATTTCAAATAAGGAAAAAGTACAATCACAATTTTTAATGTTTCTTCACTAAAATTCTTAAGGCTCTGGATTTTCAGGCTTCTCTCTTTGGGATTTAAAGGAGCACCCAAAAACTTAACTTGAATGCCTCTTAAGCACAGGATTAAGAAGACCCATCAATGGCCATTTTTCCTAAATTAGCTGTTCCGCTGCAATCTCTCTCTTATGCTTTCCTTTCCAATCCATGCATCTCTTTCACTGGGCTTCCCCACAAGCTAGGTCAGAAGTTAACCCACACTCCACCTTATTCCAAGGCACAGTGGCTACCTCTCAATTGGAGCCAAACATTTAATATGTTGAGGCTGTACTTCCAGAAAATACTAGGCCTGTCACCAAAGACAGACAGAAGAATTCATATTTACAGACTTCACAAACTAAGAGGCTAACTAGTTTTCAGTAACACCATTTTCTACATCCTTTGCCTTGCAAAACTAGTCTGGACTCCTGCCCAAGTGGTCAAAAATTCTGCTCCTCTAAATTGCTCATGTGTATTTTTCAGTGAACTACACATTAGTGAGTTATATAAGGAAAGTGTTACCTTTTATTTCATATTATTTCTTAGAATCTGATGAGATATAGACCTGTATTCAGAATTTCTGCAATATGACCTTTCAAGAATTTGATTTACTAAAGCCTCAGATGCGATTATTCCCATTTGCATCCTTTGTTTTATACGGATGACATTTTCCCTCAAACATTAACCTGCTATTTTATTGTCTCCCAGCTACTTTCAATGTGTTTCATAGATAGAACAATTTTGACTTGCCACAAAACCAAAATTAGCTGACAAAAATTTAGCTTTGGTAAAGAAAACACATTTTTGTTCTTTTTGCCGTTGTGAGAGAAGAATTCTCATCAAACATCCTGTCTGTCGTCCTGTCCTGTGTCCCGTCCTGTCCTGTCCCACCCCACCAGAACACTGTACATACTATCACATGACATGGCAAATAATAAAGATTATTAGACAATATTGGAGGTATAAAGTCACAGGTTAATGAGAAAAAATACCATTGCTATAATAAAAGAAAATTAATTCCTTAATTCCTTAAAAAGTAAGACAAATCATATATATGTTATATACATATATGAAGAATCCAGACCTTGCACTCTATGCCCTCTTTTCCAAATAGAGTGATTCATAGATGACAAAAAGTAATTTTAAAGTTCTCCTGTTCTCCTGTGGGCCTATGAGCACTACTGCTGCCACTGTCTCCTAGCAGAGACCGAGATTTCAGATACCATTTCCTTAGCACTGATGTTAATACTATCCACAAATTTGCATTCAGTTGCGCAGAAATGTCACCCTACAGAAGAGGGTGGACACTTTGGCGTGTCAGGGTATCTATCAGTACAAGGCATTGTGACAGCTCTGTTGGAAAAATGCAGCTATGTTAAAAACAAACAAACCCCTTCAATATTCACAGTAAACATAACAAGATAAGTAAAAAGACTGTGCTCAGACGATCTGGCTTAAACAGAGAGATACCAGAGAGAGTAAGAAGGAAATAACTTAGGAAACTGAAATAATTCTGACGGGTTCTCAAGAGAACATCAGGTGTTTTATGCCTGGAAAATATATAACTATATATATAAGAAAAGGCCATATAATCTTGAAAATGGGACACTGCAAAACCTTCACAATGACTGGTACTGACACCTGCAGTTATGTCAGCATTTCTCTAGACGTTTTAGTTCAAAAATGTGGCTTTGTTTATTCTGGGGTGTTTTTGAGGGAGGAAAGTTAGGTTGGGGGTTGGTTTGGGGTTTTCTGGGGGAGTGTTCTGTTCTGTTTTTAAAAGGCATACTTTAGAGAACTTTTTCCTGTCAAAGACAGATCTAGTTCATGATAAGAACTGTAACATTACCCAGGAAAGGTTGAGGCACTGCATGATTTTGAGTATTTTATCCTGCAATCTCAAAGGCACATATCCACCTTACATCAACCTGAGGAATATTTAGCACCATATGAACTCCTGACCTTGAACTGACTGCGGTCTGGGGATAAGGTGCTTCAGCCTCATTCTCTTCCCAATATACAGCTGCGGCCAGGGCTCAGAGGTTCCTCAGCCCCAACCTCTTCCTCCAGCCCAGTGCACAGGGACCTCCAACAGTGGAATCTGTGTTTATGGACTCTTCAGTTTAAATAAATCCCTCTTGTCAATACCAACTGCTATAAAGCCACCTGTTCATGTCTTAGAGAATATGAAAGGCACACAGGACTGTTGAGCAGAAAACTTTGCCTCCAGGGCTGTTTTCAAACCAGAAAGTGTATGATTTTTCCCATTTCCCTCTTTGTTTCTTGCACCACTGCCTTTGATCCAGGGTGACCAGTAGCTGCTGGCATGCTTACTGTTTTGTGGGTCTCTTATTTCCCTGGTGGCACAGTACTGCTCATGTAGCTTTGCAAAATTACAGTATAGCCTTTTTGCTCTCCAAAGCTCCAGAAACAGTCTTGTAAAAAAACAAAGTTCAGATTTCCTGAGGATGAATTTTCACTACTTGAACTCCTTTCAGTCTTCACACACACCATCCATGGGATAGCCCCAGATCCCTCATCCTTCACTACATGTTCCCACCTCTTATGGTCCTCAGCACCACTGCTGCTCTCTGTGATCATGACATAGTTTCAGACTGTCCACTAGTGGCTAGAGTTGAAACACGACAAGCAGCACCAGTTGTTCAAAAGGCTATGCAAGTAAATACATTTAGAAGATTTCATATTCGGGGGATTTGGAGGGGGGCAGGAGGACTGTCAGAACTGCTTGATCAGCAGTACTGTAATTTCCCTACAATAGCTGATACAGCTGAATTAGTGAAATGGTCTTTATTCAAAGATCATTCTAGCAACTTACAAAGTGATCAAACCATTGCTTGCTCATTTATTATTTCCGTATTTCCATCTATTTTTACTGAAATCATAAAAAAATACTGCCGAACTACAGCTGGTTTATTTCTCATAATAATCTAGATAGATTTTACTACCATAATATTTAAACACATTTTATTTCCTAAGGCATTAAATGTAGGTCACAGTTACAACGGAGTGCCTGGCATCAAACACGTAGGGCATTTAGCTGAAACAAAAGTATTGTTGCTTTTCTGTATATTAATTTATTTCATATTTGTCCCACTTCCCACTCTAATTCAGTTTATATATACACAGAAAATGTAATAACCAGAAAAAGGATATAATTTTAATCTACTGAATTTTGTGTATTTATTTTAGAATTCAGTTAGATTGTAATGATACTGTTCTACTTCCACAGAGACTTGGATTTAGAATAGACCAGTTCATTAAGTCTCCTTTGGAGAAGAAGTCATATCAGTTAATTGAGTTATTTGGGTTTTCTACAGTCTGCCACAGTGCTATGAGCCCTCTGCTTAGAAATGTGGGTTTGGCCAATACACACACACACAATTACAACCTAAACAGCAGTAGGCAGATACCTTTATTAAGGTAAAAGTAATATAGAGAATTTTCAGAACTTTTATTAAGAATTTCCTATGTAAGATGTCCAAGTGTCCAGGGGACACTGTCATCTGGATATAAGAAGGTTTTTTTCTCATCTGTTATTAATTTTCTTTCTAATGTACTATGAAGTGTCCAACAAAGATTTTATTACATTTGCAATGAAACATGGAAGGTCAGGCAATTAAGCATAATCCTTTACAATGTATTATTTAAAACTCTTTTGGAAGTGTATGTAAGTGTAAGGGTAATATTACTTAGGAAGTTTAACCCATATTAGATTAAAATCAGTGCCAATCAGATTTAATTTTGTAGATCAGGTGGGAAAAGGTAGGCCATCAGAAGAGAAAAATGCTTTACCCGTAACTGCTTAGAGAAAAAAACAAAATTTCTTCTCACACAGATGCTTACAAAGCATTTTTAAAGGCATTCTGAAGCCAGACTTCTATTCCTCCTTCAGTGATATTGATAGGGCAGAATTAATATTAAGCTTGTTATGCCAATGTACAATCAGATTTATTTAAGCTATCAAACATATTCTTGCAGTTTTAGCTGAAGCAGTACCCATCTGTCATGCACGGTCTTCAAGATTTTGGCATTCTATTGACAGACATTAGCAACCCTCTTGACAATCCTGCAATCTTCTGTTATAGGAAGAGCAAAAAAAAGTAATCTATTTTAAATACGTATGTTTAGTTTTTAGCAATTCTTTTAGTTTTCATAAAACTTTTAAATAAACTGTATATGTAGAAAAAAAATTGAAGAAACCCTAACTAGCCTGTAATCATTAAAACCTCCGATGATTTTTAAGATCCTTTTACAAATACCAGAGGTAGATACTCTGTAATTGACCTACTAAAGTTTGTAAAGCTAAATAATTGATAAACTAATACAACTAAATTCAATTTATATTCATCTTTGAAGTTTGCTTCTTTTATTGAAGATCTGAAGGAAGACTTCACCTGAAAGCAAGTTCTATTTTTTACCTGAAAGCCTTTGTTCTTTTTTCCAAATAAAACTATTTATAAGGAAAGATTACCAAAAAAAAAAAAAAAAAAAAAAAAATTACAGAATGGTTTGAGTTGGAAGAGACCTTAAAGATCCACTAGCCCATGTTGCTCAAGCCCTGTCAGACCTGGCTTTGAACACAGCCAGGTATGGGGCAGCCACACTTTCTCTGGGCACCCTGCACCAGGGCCTCACCACCATAACAGGGAAGAACCTTTTCCCCATGTCTAATCTAAATATCCCCTCTGTCAGGTTAAAGCCATACATTCCCCTTCATCTTGTCCCTACATGCCATTGTAAAAATTCCATCTCTCTAGCTGTCTTGTCAGCCCCCTTAGGCACTGAAAACTGCTCTAAGGTCTCCCCAAAATGAAAAAATAAAGTAAGAAAGAATATCCTCTGCCTAGGAATCTTATCTTGAAATAGAAAGAAGACTGAAGGCTCTGAAAGGTTTTATATTAACAGGCATGAAATTGTCATCTGCGGAATCTAGTGTAAGAAATAGGAATAGCCTTCCTAGAGCTGACCAAGGCTTTGTGTCATTCTATCTCTAACAGACAGCTGCAGATGTGCACTGAGGAAAGACAAAAAACCTACCAAACATATATGGCTCTTCCTTGTGTTGAAAGAATTTGACTACTTAGCAGCCTCCAGTTTTAAAGAACTTGCCCAGTAGCTGCTATCTTGCATATTGTATGACCAAAATTAATATCTCATCTGATCCCTCAACCCTTCCTCCCCAAAAAAAGCAGCAGTCAGGCAGCTGTCATTACAGCAGGTAGAAGAACTGCATGTATTACTTAGAGCCTGTTAGAATAAGCAGCAATAGAGAAGACACATGAGGGCTTTGTGAGAAGTACTAACTTCATTCCTGCATTTTATGCTGGACAAGGGCACTGCTAAAAACAATTCTTCACATAGTGTCCAGCCTTTAACTTCTGTAAGCTGAAAAGCCAGTGAATTTTGCTTGTAAAAGTTTCAGCTATAGAATGACATAAGGAGTAAAGTCATAGGAAATACATTATGGATTACTAATAGCTAATCCACATTTCAAAATCTAGTTTGCAGAAAGATGACTCTAAATATGTACTCATTTTTCTATCCCTATTATTTCTTCCCATTCCCTCCTTATTGCAAAGCAATTCTTTATGGCTATTTGTCTCAGATGCCAAACCCATTAAACAGCAGCTCTACCAAATGCCGATACTGAGCTGACTTGCTTATGAATTTTGGCAGAACTGGCTGTTGTACATGACATATCCAGAAGAGGTAAGCAATTGAGGAATAGACAGAAATAAAACCTCACTCAATGTCGAGAGTAGCTATGTGCCTATACTAGGGTTTAGCAACTGTTTGCCTAATGAGAGCAACTTCTGCACTGTAGGCATCTGTGTCTGAGGGGAGGAAAGATGAAAAACATAAAGATGACCAACAGCAAAAGCCTCTGGAGAGTGCAAGTTGATGTAGACTCCTCCATAATGACAAGCTTGGTAACTGCATTTTTTTTTTTTTTAACAGAAAATTGATGTTTTCTTAGTTATCACAGATTATGGACACTGATTATAATGACAGCTTATGTAAGGTCCTATGAAATATATATATCCAAGGGATGGAATATTCCAGGTGTTCACTGAATACCTGGAACTGTGCTAGCATTCTTCGAAAACAAAATTTTAAGTACTGTTAATAATACTAGTAAATAGTAGGCATTCATTATATGAAACATCATGTTCCAGAACACATTTTACCAAAGAGCTATTTAATCTGTACATAAAATAAACTGTAGGAAATCCTTTTCAGTTACCACACTAATAATATTTCTTATTGCTTTTTAAAAGACAACATCATTTTCCCCATTCTTGGGCTGCCACATCACCAGCAGAAGTTGTTATTACCCCATTTAAGTGAAAGGTGAATGAGTAAAAGGAAATGACGCACCCACAGACTGCAGCTGTGAGCTTTGACTGATCCTACTGATTCTGCACAGACCATTTTGACTGATACTGCTATGAGACCTTCAAACAGCTACATATGCAAAAGCAAAATAGTGTGGATTAAAATCTTTACAAAGGGTTAGGATAGCAAGTTCAAAAAGTGGAAATCAATTAATTTATCTTATAACCAACACCTTAATCTAAACAAGATCATAATCTTGTATCACTTTAACATCTTGAGCACCTAGAGAAAATTCATCAAAAAAAATCACCAAAACCAATTGTACAAAATGATCCAGATCAACTGAGAACTGCAGAAAGCACTAGAAAGCTCTGGACATAAAAGGAAAAAGCTTCTCTGGAAAAAAGGGCCAAGTGTAGTAAAAGAAACTTACACCTTTGTGTTTTTCTGAGGTTTTATGACAAAAAAAATCATACTTCTGGCCATTTGGTTCAGTTGATTCGGAAAAAATCACTTTGTCGAATACTATTAGTGGTGATAGAAAGCTGTGCATTACTGAAGAGGAGAAAGTAGGAAAACTTTAAGATCACAGCAGCCACAGCAGAGAAATTTGTGTAACTCCAGTGCATGTTTTCCCTTATGTCCATTACCTGCCTTAAACTACTATTTCCTTGCTTTTGAGGATTTCAGTGATGAAGGCTGCCTCTACAGCACAAAACTGTATGCGGTAAACCTTAGTTTCTTAAAATGGGAATGCACTGTCACATGGAAGAGAAAGAAACAACCTAGAGCAAGCAGCAGAAACCATTATCTTCCCAGCCAAGAATGTTCCATTTGTTTCTCTGAGCTATCTGTGGCTGTTCGTATCCATTTTTGTTATTCATTAGCTGCTGCCGTGAAAGGCTCTCAAAACCCATGAGGTTCCAAGAATGAAGTATGGCCTGAACATGCAATAATTACAGAAAGGAACTTGGTGCTTGAGACAGGTGATTTAAACATTCCTACTGGTTCAGTCCCCTTCATTGCAAAAATTTTCTTCCCTCAAAACATGCGCTTAAATGGAAAAAGCTGAAGCCTGTCAGCTATTTCCTCAACTCATTAGCTAACGCACTTTCATATTAACACTTTAACGTCCATTTTAATATAAAATAGGATATGCAACATAAGCCACTACTGAAGGCAATTTAACCTGTTACAACTTATTTGGAGAAGCAGCAGAAAGCACTCACATATAACCCATGCCTAGAAAAGCAACACACGTTAGTTGAACAGTTAGTTACACACTAGCTATACAAGCTGGCCTGGCTTCTCCGTAAGTTGCAAGAAAAGCTCCTATCTAATTCAGAATTCTATAACGCCAAAAAAAACGTCTTTAACAAGAGAATGTTGACAATGACCCAAAGACAAACTTCTAAAATACTGAACCTGTGAGGAAAAGAAAATAATCCAAATACCTGTGCAGTCTGTGTACATAATCCCAAGCAATTTGTACACTCTTATTGAACATGAACTCTTAACGACACCTCCTCCACAGGAAAGTAAATAAACAAAGTCACCTCGAAGAGGTCTTGATACTCCTGGTATTATCTTTCGTAGGTAGAATGGTACTGCTCAGCAGGTAAGTCTTGTAAGACATGCTGTCTATAAAAGTATGTATAATCCTTTCTAGGCTGAACTGCCCCTGGTGAAGTGCTGGAAAATGACCTCAAGCAACTGTGCCACTGGGATCTGTCATCATTTGACTATGACCTAATAAAACTTCAGTCTAAGGCAAATTTTCATTAATTTTATGGCTCCTAGAAGACTAATAAAATGCATACAACTTTAGAGTTTATACCTATGCTTCCTGAGCTTAATCTTTAATTGTAGCCCAAATCAGCCAAGCACTTACACCGATGCTTTATTTTTGAGCATTTAATTCTACCGACTTTGATGAGTCTATGTGAGTGCTTAACATCAAGTGTCTGCTTTGCTGTTTTGCAGCATTTATGTTGAGAGTGCTTAGTCCTCTGAAGATCCGTCCTTTCCTGAGGGCAGTTTTTATGTGGCAGTTTTATTTGGGAATTTTTTTATTTGGTTGTGTTGTTTTGTTTGTTTTTTTTTTTTTTTAATAAGGAAAATAAACTAAAATTAAAATATAATAAATATGAATAAACTAAAAATAGTAAAAGCTTTCTTACATGTCTCACATTAAAATTAATGCTGTGAAGTTGCTGGGTACTTTCTCCTTGTACTTTCCAGTTAATGCAACCTAGACCTTTACTTGTAATCAGCTTTTAATTAAGCCAGTGAGTTTTTCATATTACCCTAATGCCTGTAATAATCGTAATGATTCTATTACTTTCTTTGTTAAACACATTTGTAGTTTTAAATGACAGAAAGTCAAGCTAGCAATTTGTAAAGATGTGTGAATAAGGAAATTGCTCTATTCATACCTTCATAATGAACAGAGAGATAATATAATAGTGTTTTGTATTCTCTCACCTTCCAACAAGAGGGAAGAAAAGCAAAGGAGGTGGCCTGGATAATTTCCTGCAATCCTCCCTTTGTTCTTAAGCTTTCATAGCAATATTTATTGAGGAACGTAAAGGAAGAAAAATCATACAAACCAAGCTTTGAACATATGGCTTTAGTGACACAGCTTCCAAGAAAAAGAAAAAGCTCATTCATTAGAACAAAATTCTGGAAAAGAGCCAATTCACAACTAGAGACATTACTACAGTTGTTCTGTACTACATCATACCGCCACTACTCCATTTTAATATACTATTGCTCAAATATGGGCAAATCTAAGCTGCTCTGGTCTTAAATTACACCTTATGCCAACATCTTCAGCTATATCAACAATGTAAATAAAAACTGTTTAAGCTACTGTACTGTTGTAGAAACTCACTGGACTGCTTTCGTAGTTATATAAAGAGATTTTATAACTGCAGGTTGCTATTCAATCAGGTTACTCCATTTTTTACACCACTGCTTATAGAGAAACTGTAATACTCAAACATTGCTACTAATTATGTATGAAATTCTGAACAGCAGATGCATGAACTTATATTCATGCTGATTTGCTCACTTGAAGTGTTGCTCATCTTTCAAGTTCATCAAAATTTGTATTTGAACCTGAAGACATTTTCAAAGACAATTCTACATTAAAAGGGTAGCATTAAAAGTCAGGACACCAACAAAACAAGATAGATCAATGTGTCAGAAGTGAGAAACCCAAGCTATTACACCCACGTTTCCTGACACTGAGAATGTCTCAGCAATCTGCTCTATAATTTTGTGTCACCCAACTTTTCTACCTCCCCCTACCCCAAGGTATTTATTCTGACTATTTAAGTTTGCTTTAGCAAAACAGGTAATTTGCTAGAGGGGTTTAGAAATCTGACCTTATATCACATAAAGAATTTCTTAGGCCCAGCACAGCTTTTCTTGCTGGCCTTTCTTCCTCATCATAGCATTTGACTTTCAGAACTGCCAGGTAACTTCAATCACAATTAAAAATAAAAATTTGTGTTGCATGCTGGGGGTTATTCTATAATTATATCATTTCTGAGAACTTTATTACAATGAATTAAACACTAACATGAAGCTATCACTTCACAATTGTATAGAATTGAACTCCGCAAACTGGTAACAGTAAGCTCTATGTCAGTCTCCCAGCTAAGGGAGCCCCACAGACTTTATATTACATCATAGATCTAGAAGGGTTTTTTTTCTTTGCTTTATTTGGCAACTTTTAACTCACTCAAAAATACATTTAGGAAGCACAAACCAAATGCACTCACACACCTTCAAAATGTAAAATGCATTTATACTGAAAATATTGATCATCGCATTTCAGTAACATGCTTCATCATAAGAGATGAACGGACTTGACAGAGTCAAGCAGTTTGGGTTTAATTTGCTGATCTCTGTATTTTTTTAATTTCTGGCTTGGCATTCTTAAATTAACTCTTCTGTTTGTTTTGGGATCTTGTTTGTTTAGTTTGGAGTTTTGTTTGTTTGGTCTTTTTAAAACTTAAAACATAGTAGTTTGAAAACTCTTTTTGCTTGTAAGCCTATTTTGCATCCCTTCTTAAAAGGATTTGCAATTCAAAACCACTTTAACCTGCCTGTACCAATACCAGGCTTTCAAAGGTAGAGCCTTTTCCAATACACTTCAAAGGCGTTTTCTAAAATTTAAAGATATGATTTTGATTTCTTTGAACTAGAGATGTTAATATGTGGTGCTAATGTTAACTCAAGGAGGTAAGAAACACTTTTCAGAAAAGTGTTAATGTAAATGTGTTTATTTCAAGGGGCAAGCACTGCAAAACTTCTGTGGCATATGTAGCTCTTCTGCAGCTTCACATGTATTGTATGCAGGAGCACAGAATTAAATCTGTGTGATATATTTTCACCAACACAGAGCATGTACAAGCAGTCATAGGGAAAGGGAGAGTATAGAAATATTGGTGAATTATTTAAGTATGAAATTATGTATTTCACACTAAGAGGTCTAAAATCAAGATTAAATTATGAGTCAATTGCCCAAGTCTCCTAATGGAAGGAAAATACACTTTTACTCTGATTTTAACAGACAACTTCCACATTCATATGTATATCTATATGCTATAGCTGTATGAAATTCCAATTTACATGTAGACTATTTGTCTTTGTTTCTCACCATCTTAACTGGCAATAAATTAATTTTCCCCAGGCTGAGTCTGTTTTGCCTCTGACAGTGACTGACAAGTGATCTCTGTCTTTATTTCTACCCATGAGCTTTTTTTCCATCTTATTTTATCTTCCTATCAGAGGAGGGGGAATGAGCAAGCAGGCTGGTGGGTGTCTGACAGCCAGCCAAGGTTAACACAGCACAAGCAGACATCAGCTTTATTTAACCTGCAGTTCAGTTGATGCTACCAAAATACGAAGCCAAAGGCAAAAGAAAAATCTTACATAGAAGAAAACAACAAGTTATCCCCATGGATTTGATTCATTAACATTTTCTCTTGCCTGAGAACTAAGATTTGTATCTGAACATTCTACTGAAAAAAGAAAAGCACAATATTTTTTCCAGTTTTAAAGCTTCTCAAATAAAATCTGTGACAATTTTAACCAGTAGTGTCATGTTTATGCAGCTGGAATATTAAATGAGCCATGCAAACACACAAAATATTTAACTGTCTTTAAGACATACATAAGCTTCAAAGAAATGGCTAACAAATGCTTCCTGTAAACTAGTGCAGCTTTATATATGCAGCTTTAAACAAGAACACTCTTCTCTGTAACCCTACAGTATTCACATACATGTCCTATTTTCCCAGTACTTTATGCTCGGAAATGACAAAACTTTCTTTCATATGTCAGCCCTTTTTTGGTTTTTTAATAAAGACTTTGCCTCGGTATAAAGCAGGCAGTGGGGCAAAGATCACAATTTTTAACATGAAGAAATGGAGTTCTGTGGTTTTACTAGTGCCTTGCGCACAGATTCATTTCCTTTTATTTGGCTTGAACCCAATGCTGGTGGGTGTCATTTAATGACCCCAATTGTTTTCACCTTTCTCTAGACACCCATAAGTTTATGTATGCCAGTTTTATACCCATACTTATCTCCTTGTTCTAGGATGAAAACTACTTGTGGCACCTCAAATAATTGATACAGGAAGTTCAAGCAGGATTTAAACATGAATTTAGGTAGCAGCATGAAGAAAAGAATGTACAGTTTGTTTTTCTCCTCTTCTGCATAGCTTTCCTTCATTTCTTTCTGTTCTACAGAAAGAAGTTCAAGAAAATTTACTGCTGATACTGGAATAGCTAACTCTTTATATTTACTTAGAATAAAATAAACAATCTTTTCTTATTTGCAAATATTTTAGCTTCTCTTAAATTTCACCTATGCAAGTAGGTTTTTCTGCTTGGCACCATAAATATACAGTGGTGTATTTGACCTTAGCAAAAAAAAAAAAAAAAAACCCATAAAAATTAAATCGTATGTGGTAAAGTCTCAGGCACAGTAAAACTCAACATGGTTATTAAAACCATTGTGTTTTTCCTTACTCAGAAATACTAGCTGATTCTTACTGTCACCAACATTTTAGTGGGGCTGCACATTCTCTGGCAGACTATTAGCACTATTTGGCAAGTGCTGCATGCGTTCTGTGGCTATGTTCTGAAACATCCCTTGAGTGTTCATAGTATGATGTAGCCACAGGCTGAAACTGTACTGATACATTTCATTTACTTCCCTTAGAGGTTTTGGAAAAGACAATCACATCCTAGTAGACAACTGATGACAGCATAATCATTCAAAACACTGGCGATTTACTTTGATTAAACACTTCATTCCTGAATTCAATTCCACAATACAAAGTTCCCACTATGAGCCCTGTTGTCAGGTAAACAGCTGGTTGGGATCTCATCTTTCTATCAACCTTAATGCCAGAACAATGTTCTGGTTTTAGTGGTGATTCTAGGAGCCACTATAACACTATCAACCAGTTTCATTCAGTGAATTCATAGCTGAGCAGTTTTAGCCATTCACTCCTTAAATTACTTCTAATGGTCTTTTACAGATCTATTCCACTGAGATGGTGATTTCCCTGAGGTGCGTGGGAAAGAGAAACAGTGCCTCTGAGGTACATTTCATCACCAGATAGTCCTCATAAGGGTGAGGTTTTAAAGATTAAGAAATAGCAAATCACTTACAGGTATGCTTAAGTTAAACAACTGAATAACTTCACTGTCCAATACTGGGATTACTTTTAAGCTCACAGTCACACTGTTCACATGCCCTGACAAATTTGGACCATTGCCTTCACAAACTTGTGAAATTTGTTTATCTAAGTATTTATATTGTTGTCCTCACTGGAATAGCCAAGTCCCTTCACACAGTACAATATTTCCTCAAAACTACCTTATCAACTAAGACAACAGATCTACGATATTTTCACTGTGCATTATCCATAACCCACATTGCCTAGACCTGGAATCTTCTCACAGTATTGTGCAAAACCTTGCAGAAATACTGAGCTGGCTTCCGCAGTAGAGCTGCCTTGTTTTTCAACGACAGGTGTCCCAAAAGCTAGCCTTGGAGAGGCTGACACAGTGTTGGATCTGACCACCCACATTCTTCAGGGTGATACAGCAAGAGGCTGAGCTGAAGGTTAAATCCTCCTGCACACGGTTATCTTCCAAACTGCACACAGAAATGAAATTGTGGTCATGAAACTGTGGTCAAAACCACAAATGCAAACAGTTTAGATATGTTTGAAGCTATACACGGAAATACACTTTAAGTTTATAGCACATTTATCTAATGTCTATCTTTTCAGAACACTAGCTGGCACTTGGCTTTGGTTAAGGTAACTGTTATTAAATGCTGTCCACCCAGTAAGGATGGGAAAGTTCACTGGCAGAGGCAATCCTTGGAAACACTGGCTGCCACCTGAAAAGGCAAAGACTCAGCCAAGAGTTCAGGGTGTACAAAGACACTGTGACAGCAGGAGAAAGGTAAAACCTCTTCTGCTTGCCTGAATTACCTCTGCGGACAAGGAAAATGAGAGCTTAGTCTGTCATTACTGCTGTGTTATAAAATAAACTATTTACATCACATTAAGACAGGATCATTTCTGATAACTGATCTGAATGCAGAAGAGGCAAATCAAGGATGAGGGGAGTTTATAAAAATCTTGTTTTGAGTGACATGTCACTGTCCACTAATAGATATTCAAGACCACACGTTATGAAATAAGATCTGAGATTTCTGTCATTATACACAGAGAATCAAAGTGAAACCTTCAGACTGAGTTTAGTATTCTCTGTACTCCCTTACAGGGGAGCAGAGAAAAGAATTAAGAGATGAAGACTCAGCAGCAGCTAAGAAACATCTGCCCATTTATTACTTCTGTGATGGAAGCCTCCTTACTTGCTCAGGACACAATTAAATTTAATGTATCCTAGAGTTACCAATATAAATATCTTTTCCTATCGTTGAATTCATTGACTGGTGATCCATTCTGAAGTCTCTATGCTGCACCTTACTCATCTTCATTTCCAATTCAGTAATTTCCCATTGAGCAACTGCTGAGTACATATATCTAAAGCTATAAGCAACCTACTTGTTATTTCATAGAATCATAGAATAATTAGGGTTGGAAAGGACCTTAAGATACCCAGTTCCAACACCCCTGCAATGGGCAGGGACACCTCACACTAAACGATGCCACCCAAGGCTCTGTCCAAACTGGCCTTGAACACCACCAGCAATGGAGCTTTCACAACTTCTCTGGGAAACCCATTCCAGTGCCTCACCACCCTTACAATAAAGAACTTCTTCCTTATATCCAATCTTTCCCTGTTTAAGTTTGAGCCCATTACCCCTTGTCCAGTCACTACAGTCCCTAATGAAAAGTCCCTCCCCAGCATCCCTATAGGCCCCCTTCAGATACTGGAAGGCTGCTCTGAGGTCTCCACACAGCCTTCTCTT
>JAOEHY010013276.1:0-10583 GCA_025447955.1 Psilopsiagon aurifrons | reverse complement strand
ACTTCACCTGACTGCCATGATTTTTTAAATACGATGGACAGTGGCTTAGCAACTTCATTTGCAGCTCCTTCAGGACCTGTGCATGGATTTCATCAGGTCCCATGGACTTGTTCACGTTCAGGTTCCTAAGATGGCCTCGAACCAGATCCTCTCCTAACAGTGGGCCCATGGTCTTCATTCTCACAGTCCCTGTATCTGCCTTCCAAGACTTCGGGGGTTTCATCCTGTTTGTATTCAGACAACTTTCCATTTTTTAACTTACAGCTTGACAAAAGTGAGATCTAGATTTCCAAGGTAATAAGCAGGGCATGTTCTATCAACCCTATTGCATTCCTCTGTAACAACTTTTTCAGGAACTGCACATGCAAAAACTGCTCACAGCTAGTTATCCTAATATGCTTGCCAGTTTTGGTATTTTCTGCTTCATAATAAATAATGTTCTCATCTGCTTCTATTCAGTTAGCTTCTTAATTGAGGTGGAACACCCTTCACTGAACAGGAAGTTTGTATTAGCTATATGAAACAGTATTTTTCCCAAGAGTAACATACATTCAAGTACTCACTTTTGGTTAGGTTTAGTTTATAGTTTTTGGTTTGGGATTTGCTGTTTTGTGGTTGGGTTTTTTTCAAATACTTTTCCGTACCTGAGAACTTCTGAGAAAATAGTAAAATCCCAGTAAAAGCAGCAATTGCACAAATTCATTATCTCCAGAATACCAGAAGATTATAAGCAGTAGTCCATAAGTGGTACCAAGCACACCATCCAACCATTACACACCAGTAATTTCCAAGGTACTTGCTCATTAAACCATCAATATGAAATGGTGACATTTCAGTCCTGAGCAAACAACCTGTGAAGAATTTCCATTGTTTCACAAAGAGAAAATTTCATCAGTTTAAGCACTTGCCCTTTACCACTTCTCTCAGACTTGCTTGTAATTCAGCGCTGGCAGCTACAGCTGCCAAAACATTTTTTGTTAGTCTGGAAGTACTTGATTTAAAATCGAGGTTGCACCAGCTCTGAAGTAATATTGGAAAGTGGGACAGATGCTCTTGCTACAGCACTAGTCAGAGAAGCACTGTTACTACGGATAAGAGTCATTGAACAAATATTTTTATACCTAAATTTCCATAAAGCCACTATTACCCTTCCTACGAATTTCCACAGTTTAATGAATCAACATCCTAGAAATGACGTATGCTAATAAATATACTTGTCAGCATATATATTAAATGGAAGTAATCTTTAACCAGCTCCATTTTATGGCAATCACAATAACAACCTATTCCTTTAGTGACTTCTCCCAGTGTTTGCCTATGACAATGCTCATTTTTCATGCCTCATGATTCATTACAGAAATGTCACAGACTATGTGGAAAGACCATGTTTACAAAAAGCCACACTGACTGGATTGTGAATCATAACCATTTTGTTGGAAGTACTGCGGAAGAAAACACGGTGTTGGATCCAGAGATGAATTTTAACAACCTACTATGTTCTGCAGTAACCGCTTTCTCGCAAGCTTACATATAGAGTTAAGGTAAAAAACGTCTCTTGTTTAGAAATAGCAAAATTATCACAAAACCAGATTCTCTGTCCCCTGGGAAAGCACTCTAATCTTAGCAATGCAAAGCATCTCTGAAGGTAGGGAGTGAAATTGTCTTTGCCAATGTCAGAACTTTATTTTGAGCTTTGTCCTGAAAAAGTTATCTTCTGGAAAAGGTATTCCTAATAACTGAAATGCATCACACAGCACTTTCACAATGCACTATATTTCTACGTCCATTACATGACAGTCGATAGAAATCTTTATTAGAACTATATCTGAGTGTCAGAACTGCTAATAGATTCAAATTTTCAAATTTGTAATGGAGAGACAAAATAACAAATGAATTTATTTTACCACTTCTCTTGCCTTCATTCTCATAATTTTCAGTGCCTATTATATTGTCTACAGGCGAGTTAAACTAAATGCACAAGCACATTTCTATTAAGGATATCCTCCTGCTAAAGGGCAGTTATAAGCTGTAAAGCTGTTATTTCTCCTGTGAAAATTAAAGTAGTGCTCTCTGAAAAATGTAAATGAAAAAAAAAAAAACCCAAACATTAAGCCCAGAGACTCTTAGAACTCAGTGCTAATGCTGTGAATGAAAGCACCATATCTATACCCAGACAAATTACAATCTATAATACAGATCTTCTCAGTTCTTTGGCAGCATTTTGCAGATCCGTACTGCTTCACAGGTTTCTCAAGAGGACACAAGGGATAATGGGTAAATTAATTATCAGACAAACAGATGAGTATCCTCATACAGGTTGAATTCCAGCTGTAACCTTTAATTCCTCCATATTACATTTTTAAGAGAGTTAAGGAGAAAGATTTTTGGTTTATGTAACCTAATTAAAAGAATGCATCAAATATATCAGTCACTGTTTCTAATATATTCCATGTACTCTTCCTACATGCAGTGTCAACATCAAGCATATGCTTACTTCTTCAAGTGATCTTGCAAACTTCATTTTTTAGTTTTTAAACAGGTGACCTATCCTCTGTGTCTATCACACAGAATTAAGATTGCTCAGAGGCACTGAGGACTCTGTAAAGAACTGAGTTTGGAATAAGCAGAAGAGGGCAGCATCTTACCATGTTTCCAAGTCTATAGGCTTGGCTTCCCAAAGTTGAGAAATTATAACAGGCATTTTTTCTTGAATGCTAATTTTGTTCAAGGATGACCTACATTCGTTCAAAACTTCCCTTTCTTTAACACACAATATATCACCTTGCTAGTTAAGCATTTAAAAAGATCCTCTGTAAGCTAATTGCTAATAACAGCTGATAACATTTGCAAAAGCAAAGTAACTTACACCTTTGTGCATCCAAGCACAGCTTCCACTGTACTTTGGTAAAAATGAAATTTCTACATGGAAGCAGCAGTATTGCTTCAGCCCAGAAACTGATCCCAAACAAAGCACCAGGGCTGAATGCTCCAAAGGTTTGTCACACAACCCTTCGAATATTTAAGCAATTGTTAAAAATCCTAACTGGAGAACATATTAATGGCATGCCTGACAAGTACAACCGCAATGTTCAAGCATTTCTATGCAATGCAAGCTATGTGACACTTCTTTGCTCTTACTAAATGTACCATCATGTGTTCATCAGTATCACATAGAGAATGTACATCTGTGAATGTTTATACTTGTTACACAGGCATGACAATTACAGGTGTTTAAACAAACTCTGACAGCCACTGAGATTTGTAAATAAAATGAGATTATTGTCTATGAGCAACTGAATCTAAAGTAAGAGATTGGAGATACTATAATATCTGGACTATTTTTTAAAGGAAAACATTGACATTTGTAACATTTTTAAGACTGCATCCGCTTTTCTGTGCTCTATGGCCATATTCCTCACAAACCCTGACCTGCCTATAAAACCGTTCTCTTCAAAATTTAGTTTCAGCTCCAAACAGTTGTGCTTCCATATAAGAATGTTTGTTAAATGGTTTTGCAGTATTCTCTCACTTAATTTTATTTCTCCATCCACCGGCCCATAGCTGTCTTACAAAAGGAAGCCAATTAGCCAAGGAGTAGTTTCAAAATCAGTCACAGGAAATGACTTTATAAAATTACATTTTAAGAAAATCAGAATATTAATTTTCTACCTAAAAACGTCTAAAAGCAAGAAGTACATTAATGCCTTATATGCAAAGTTGTTTTCTTGCCAAGTTTATGAAAGTGCTGAACTATGACAAAACTTATGCATTTCAAAGACAGCTTATGCAAATGCAAACTATTATCTTATGATCATCAAAATGCTACCTCCTCCCTCTTCTTCCAACTATTCAGCTGAGGAAAGGCTCAGATGCAAGGTGCATGCATTGCTACATCCTGTTTTTCAGGAAGAATATTGTGCATTTGCAACCTTACCCCTTGGTTAGGGCAAAATACTATGAACTACTTGTGGGGATGAAGTAAAATACAATTTGTGAGGGGTAAAAATGTTCTGTATCTTTGCCATTCAAATCTGTAGCTTAGTCTTACGTAAGAATCATAGTATTATTGAACAGCTTTACACAGTATTACTGAGCAGAGTGCACAACAAGAACTAACACTGTCTATGGGGAACATTTCCCCTTCATGGGTAAAAATTATGTGTATATACTCTCCACACCGATATCATTTTCTTCTCTGCTTGATCACTGGTTTTGGTTTTCTTTAAATTCACTGCACTAAAGATGTTTAATTCATTCTTTTTTTTTTTTGCCCATGGAATTTTTTTTTCTATACAATAGCAATATATAACCATTAAAAAGACATATCTTTAGACTGTATTTTTAACAACATTACTGCTTTGTCAGCTATCTGTCATCCCATTTAAGTACATTCCCCTCCTTATTAGCTTTAGATAAGAAAAGCCCTATGTCAGCCCATGATGCAATTCACATACCATCTGCAAAGCACCGTGCATGGCGGCATGCCCCAATGTATACCTTCCCTAGCTGGCAAGCCAAGCATGCTGAAGTCACACTACACAGACTCATGGCCCATCCAGCTGCCGCAGTGGCACAGAAGTGATAGTGAGCGACAGGGAATGCTCCCAGGCTGGTGGGTGCTGCGGTGCCTCCCAGGCCTCCTCCTGAGAGCTGACTTGCGCAGAATGAGCCTTGGCCATCCTTCTCTGCCAGGAAAACATGACAGAACTGAAAATTCTCTGGGTCAATATCATGGATCAACTTCTTCCGCTTTCTTTTTTTCACTTTGTGCTTTCCCCACCCAAACAAGAAATTTTACTCTAGATTTTTTTCAGCATATTCTCAGTTTCTTTATATTTTCTTTTAAATTTAAAACCAGAACCCGTATTTTCTTCTGCCCTTTCCATACCTAAGCAGTTCCTATTTATGTCACTTGTGGCCATAAAAGAAGTACTTGAATCAAGAGAAATTTTGCAGTGTCTCCTGAACACATTCCCAGACAGAAGGACCAGGCAGGTATACCTGCAGAGAGAAGGTAAAATAGCAAAGAGACCTACAGAGGGAGGGTAGGAGTTACACAAAACAAAATCCACTCATGACAATGGAGAACAAGCTCCATTACATGCATGCATGGTTAACAACAGGGCCCTGCTGACGCCCAGCCTGTAACAGTTTGCCTTGGGCTGCTCTTGCAGACTTTAGATTTCTGCTATTTTAAGGTAGCTGCAATGCATTATTTATCAAGTTTGAAACTTTCCTAAAATTTACTTAACCATGCCATCCAGTATGAATCACTTTTCCTTCTTTCAGCATTCATCTTTAATGTACTTCTCCCCTAATCAAATAATCAATAAGGACACAAATTTTTCAAGTAGAATAACCTCATTCATTTGAATATCAAATTTAAACAAATACAATTGGAGTATGAGATAACATTTACAGAATATAAATTATAAACCTTTATTTCCCTACCAAAAAAATAAAAAATAAAACCTTTGAAGACTAAATTCTTGATGGAACAAATCTGTTTAATACAGATTTTCTTAGCATTTAAGCCAGCATTTACTTTCACTAAGGGAGAATTGATTAATTGCTTCAAGAAGCAAAAATTTAAAAGCAATGAAGATGTTCCATCCTTTTTACTATTTTTTTTTCTGAGTGATTCTTATTGAGAAATAACCACCAGGTATTTCAATTACATTAAAATACAGTATTAACAACTGCTTTGCAATTGGAAAACATTGATTTCCACAGAAAGGTGGTCTTGAAAGATATGAATTTATCTTAAAATTCCACACTTGAGATCAAGGAAGGCAGAAACAGGTGGTTTCTGAAATGAACTACCTTATTACCTATTATTAATTTATTCTATGCCAAAATGCTTATGTCTATCACTTGCTGAGTTTGTGGTATCCTTGCATATTCTAAAATTTTGCTAGCAATACAATTTTCTCCTGTTCCATTTAGGGAGAAATCTGTGCACTGCTTTCTGTGTGTACACGATACAGGCAAGACACTAGACCAGTGACTATACTTAAACATATCCCAGAGCTTCAAGGAATATCAAATAGTCTGGGTGGGTGTCAATACACTAAGAGAGTTTGAGAATTCCCTTCTATTCATTTTCAGCACACTGAACCATTTTAAACACTCAACAGCCAGAGGACTCGTTATCACAGTACTTAATAGCCTCACTAATGCGATGTGATGACTAGGTATTGACCTTTCCAGTGCCATCTGAGGGACATTCCCAGATGAAGGACTCTATAAATGGTTCAGTTGGAATGAAGTAGGAAAAGACCGTTTCCTTTGGACCCGTGGGCACAGCTCAAGCTGGAAACTGAAGGATCAGAGAGGACTGTACCTCGCATTTCCCAGGAGCTGCATAGCTAATCATCACCACACGATTCTGTATTAAAACTCTGCTGGGCTTTGTTTTCCACTCGGTATTCAGAATTCGGTATACGCTAAAAGCCTATTTACTTCTGTTAACAGAAACATTTTTTTTCCTGTTTTTTTTTGTTGCAGTTTCAAATGTTTTTTATATTTTAGTTTAGTTGTTTGCATAATGTTCATAAATTTGTCGTAGCTTAATGACTGCACTTATAATCGGGGCATTTTCTGTTCTAATACCCCTCTTGCTGGAGGCAGCATACGTGCTTTTTTCCCCATATTTTATTTCTTTCTTTTGTGTCTGGTAGCTATTATGCTTAGAATTTAAAAAATAAAATATTAAGTAGGGACTGAGGGTAAGTAGTGGCTTAATTAAAAACAAAGAAAACTGTAACTTAAGATGATTATAAATTTTAGCAGGTTTATAAATTATGGTACAACTGGTAATTACATCTGCTATAAGCTCTCATTCTGTTGAACATGGCCCTCTGGCTCTACAATGAAGTAAGATGCACAGTCACCCCAGGGAAGTCTAAAAGCACATAATTTACATTTTAGTTTTACTTTAGTTTGGTTGTTTTGTTTTGTTTTCTTATTTCTTTTTTAATCACTTGTTTTGTCCAAAGAATGAGATAAGTCTGGAATATAAGAATTACAACAAAACTTGGAGCAAAAGTAACAGGTTTAATGGGATAAAAACCACTTGCTGCCTCATTCCACTCTTAAGATGACTCACCAGAAAGCACAAGAGACTGAGAAAACAATGAAACATTAACATATGATAGAGACAAGAAGTCAAACAGTTAATGAGGTATCACCTTTGTGCATACATGTTGTTCTACTTCCCTGTTTACAAAGCCACAGCATTCATCAGGGCTTGAATCTCATAATTTTCAAGGACTTTGCCCAACCACCACGAGACACCAAATCCGCTTTGCACGATAAGCAAGAATTAAGTCAAGTAGCCTATGCACAGCCTTTGTTTGGATGAGGTATTTCAGGTAAGTTAACAAGGGACTCTGAAATCACAATGGCAAAAAAGTTCCTTTCCCACCAGTTTTGCATGGTAGAAAATTGTAGTCAGATGGCTTTTTACTGTACTATCAGATTTTAAATCTTTAATGAAATTACCCTTTCAAGCATCCTGTAAAACTGTAAAGTGTTATCTATTCCATTTGAGTAACTGAGCTACTAAAAACTAAATGACTTGGAGAAAAACTGGTGAAAAAAGGCTTAAACTGAAATTTCTTTAGCCCTAGTCTAGTGGCTTAGTCACTATGCTTTCTCTGGGAAATGAGATTAAATAAAAAAATCAATAAAGATTTAGGCTTGCCAGATAAAACACAAAAGCTTGAAAGTCCGCTGACAAGAATTCAGGGCATGAGGCCAAGTATTTTTACTACTTTGAGTGGATCAGTTAATAGCATGAAAACAACATAATAAGGAGAAAATTCGACATCTGCTTCAGGTGTAGCCATGAGGTATGTCCTCAAGGACTTCACTTTTACTTCTCCCAGCGCTAAGTGCACATGATGAATCCCTGACCCCATTAACACGAATGGTGAAATTCCCTTTACTCCAGGCTGGCGAGAGGTTTACCTATACTTGGGCAGAGGTAGTGCTGAGCCCTCCACATCAAATTCACATCTCGACCTCTAGGAGTCTGTTTCAGCCACTAATTTAAATGCTGCAAAGAGACACAAGTTTGAATACTAAAGATCTGGGCTCCACAGAGCCCCTAATAAAATGCTCAGAAAAGAAGGGAGTGCCATGGTTTTTATGTAATAGCAAATTAACTAAATGTGCAGTTTTATGAGTAATCTTTGCAAAATTTAGTCGATTTTGTTCAAAACATTTTTATATGTATACATATCTATATGATTAAAAATAAGTCTCCAGAAGGTTTGTTCACAAGTTTCATTTTCATTACGAACTACACTGACCTTAAGAAATAATTTACATTTAAACTGGTTTCAAAACCTAAGTCCTGAAAGTTAAACACAAACTGCTGCGTTTCAAATAAATATTTCATGTTACTGCAAATTATTTTTTTCTGTGTTGTGTTTCACTGTTAGTCATCTTCAGCTCATGTAGCCAAAAAGATCAATTATCTGACTAGCTTTATACAAGAAGATCAAACAAGAGATATCATACATAGTTCGTCAATCTATGCAGTAGCATTCAGTAGCTTCTGCCATGTTAGATAGGAAACAAGGTAAACTAACTTTGAGAACTGAACTATAAAGAATAGGTGGTTTCTTACTGAGGGAAGATTCATCAGACCTACTGCTGTCTGGAGAGAAAGTTGAATATTATTCTTAAGCAATGGAAGAAAATACAGCCTAGCTCATTTAACTTTCTTCTCTTTTTACATACAAGAACCATGGGTCAGGGGATTAGCTACAATGTTTATGAGAAAGCATACAGACCTTTAACACTGCTGGCTGAAAACTCATTTGGTGAAAAAATTCTGCCACTACAGTTCTATTACTGACAAATGTACTTGGCTCTTTTCTGGCTCTTTTCTAGCTCCCACAACGATCCTCTTTTGTCTTTTTGATAGAAACATCTGGTGCCTTCTAGGCCAGCATAACAACCTAATAATGCTTCAGGATTAGTAACTGCAGCCTATGAAGACCACTGTCTGACTATTTCGACTTTACTTATCAGTGGTAAATAAAAATTTAATCATAATTTTGGGGGTTTATAAACTGCATATTTTTTTGCACCTGTTTCATTTTTAAAGAGATAGGCCATGGTGAAGTGCTAAATTCTGCATGAGGAATACTCTGTTTGTGGCTAGTTTATACCTGGCCATACACATTTCCCCTTCAGCCTAGCAATTATGGGTCAATTTGAAAGAACAACCAATTGTTTGGATTTTGTTAATATACCTTTACTGTACACACGTAAAGTACAAAGCAGTGTAATGGTAAGGAAGGAACAAGTCAGTTGAGACAGATCTACTAGAAAAAAGATGACAGTGCCCATGAATGAAATTCACTGCAGGAAAGAGTGTTAAGAATATCTTAATGCAAGAGCTGTGTAATGACTAAAGATAACATCTGAAAGAGCCTCAGAATTTTCTATCCTGTATGTCTCTCTAGTAATTCCTATATCCATGTAATATTGCAAATGACTTGCAGAGAACCGGTCAGGATTGATTGCTCGTCTTCTCTTCAGAGAGAAGAATAAGGTGTCACCAAAGATGTTCATGGATTGCACATTCTGAACAAACACAATTCACATGATATATGGTTCAGCAGGGGCTGCCTTCTCACAAAATGTGGGGCACACAAAACATTAACCTCTCTGGTATCTAACTTGAAGCCTGTGAATGGGAAGTAAATTTACTGAGGATTACTGTATGAACCAAAACCTCTGGCTCAGGAGATCCGTGCTCCACAAATTCTTTTCTGTCCTTTGACATCCACTTTTGGCCACTGTCAGAAACAAGAGAATGAATTGGGCCTTCAGACTGATGTAATGCCATTACTTATTTGCTTTTATTAGGCTCAGGCAACATGTTTATACTGAGGAAACAATAATGTATATGAACTCACAGCCACCTTGTGGAAGGGTACCTCTCCTTACAAGAGGTTCAACCCTTGCTTCATGAAGACAAAGAGTGATAGATAAGGTTAAAAAAATTAACAATCTTTACATAATCAAAAAAGATACCTACACAACTATATTGAAGAAAACTACATAACAATAACGCATGTTCAAGTAAGTAAAGCCCTTATATTTTGTGGACAAAAAATCATCAAACAAAAGTCCCTAGGAAGACAGAGACAGAAAAAAACCAAGGTTTCCAGCAATAGTGGTAACTATTGAAAGTAATACGCTGTTATGTTTCTTCAGTCAGATATATCAGCTGACATACTACTGAATGGGCCTAAACACAGTTTAATCAAAAAAGCTACCCTAACATGAAACAAGGCTATGTGTGGCACTGTCCTGGGTTCAGCAGTAGCAGTCATTTTTCTCCATCTTAGTAGCTGGTGCAGTGCTGTGGTTTTGACTTTCAGCCTGGGAACAGTGCTGATAACACCGATGATTTCAGTTGCTGCTCAGTAATATTCACTCTGACCAAGGACTTTCTGAGCCTCATGCTCTGCCAAGGAGGAAGGAAAGCCGGGAGGAAGCAGAGACAGGACACATGACCCAAACTGACCAAAGAGGTATTCCATACCACAGCACGTCATGCC
>JAOEHY010013274.1:0-11136 GCA_025447955.1 Psilopsiagon aurifrons | reverse complement strand
CGGTGTCCGCCGGGGAGCGAGAGGCAAGAGCCGGTGGCCGCTCGCCCTCCCGATCCCCGCGGCCAGGCCCCCGTATGCAGCCCTCACCCTGGAGCGGCGGCGGCGGCGGATCGAGGAGCTCTCGCGGTCGTCCCGGCAGCGGCTGCTGCAGTCGCGGGACAGGATGTTCTCCAAGTTCACCTCCATCCTGCAGCACGCCGTGGAGGCGGTAAGGCCGCCGGCGGGCCGGGCCACGCCGTGCCGGGGATGCAAGCGGGGCCTAGCCGACGAGCGGGCGGAGCTGGGGGCTCTGCCCGCTCTCTCAGCGCGGCGCCCCTTCCCTGACGCTTCCCCCGGGGCCTGCTGCCGGCGAGGGGCCCCACCGAGCCCGTATATCCTCCGGCAGCCGCGGCCCCGCCGAGCCCGGCTCGCCCGTGCCGCGGGGCAGGGAGGCGGACGCAGAGCTCGGCGGGCGGGCCGCGGCCGGCGGCGGGCCCCGGGAGGGGAGCGGAGCTGCCCCAGCGCCGGGTACAGCCGACCCGTGCTGCCGAGGGCCGGGGATGGAGGGAGCGGAGGGACAGGCCGCTGACCGGAGCTCTACGGCCCCGGCACAGTCCCCGCGGACATCGGGAGCCCCCGGGCTGTCAGCGCCGGTAACGTACCGGCCCCGTAGGCCCCAGTGCCCTCGCCTCGGCCGCTTTCAGCTAAACGAGAGCGGAGGTGAATTCAGGAAACTTCTCCCTATTCCCTTGTTGTTGTGGCCAGCAGACAATAGTCGCCGTGTCCGGTGCTTCTGTATGATGTTGTCACTTCCAAACCGACGTTTTCAGCCTTGGTTTCTGACTTTTAACTGAGTGTGGAGGGAAAGGAGGCCGAGGGGACCTGTGGTTGTGTACGATCGGTTGGATTTCACTGTGTAAACACACACATCGGTGCCCATCGCGACAATGGGGAGAGGGGAGCAGTGGGGTCTGTCTGAAGCTGCCATTTCTGTAGGCCCCGTTCAGCTGCTTGCTTCTCAGGGCTCGTTTTGTGTCTGCACAGGTTGGTTTTGGTTGCTTTTCCGTGAGGAGAGGACCTGGTGGTAATGTCTGTGGCTTCCAGCACCTTTCCCTGTAAGCTAACCAGGGGCTGCGGTTGAAGGGGGGCATCTTTGTCCTGGTGCTAAAAACTGGCACTGAAATACTGCTGGCAGTGAAGGCGGAAAGTGTTGATGGAAAATGGTTCAAACAGATGAGAAAGGGGCACCCTTTGTGCATAAATGTGCCCCTCGGTGCTGCAGATTCTTGAGCATATGCGTTATGTGTGTGCATGTAGTTCTGCGGCCTTTAGCAGGGCTACTCAGGTTTAAAAGTTAGGCCTATAATAATTAACTGCAG
This sequence comes from Psilopsiagon aurifrons, assembly GCA_025447955.1. Classification (NCBI taxonomy): domain Eukaryota; kingdom Metazoa; phylum Chordata; class Aves; order Psittaciformes; family Psittacidae; genus Psilopsiagon; species Psilopsiagon aurifrons. The sequence goes on along the minus strand of JAOEHY010013274.1, from coordinate 9,778 downwards.
GTTCCTACTTTGCTCTTTTAATGATGGAGTGACAATTGGAAAGAAATGTTTGAAATAACGATGAAATGGCCTGAAATTCACTGTGACCACATATGAATACCTTCAATAGGCAGTGCTTTTGTTGAAGGAACACCAGATATTAGTGCCTGCCTGACTAAAGAAACCTTGTTGGTCTTGTGAGCTGTGCCATGATTTGTATGAGTAGAGAGATTCAAGAGTGGAAGAAAAGTTATTCTTTCAGGCCTGCCAATCTAAATCTAATCAAAGTTATTTCTAGAAGATCATTTACATTATTGATGTGTACGAAAAGTACTGCATTTATATGAGATCCATAAAAAAACAAGGAAACATGAATGAGTTGAGTGGAAAAGGGAAAGAATGGAGATGGTAGGGACTAGATGATCTTATTTTAATCAAAAAAACCCAATGCCTTCCCACCCCCAAGAAAAACAGGCACAGATGGAGAACATCATTTGGCAAGTGACTGCTGTCAAACAGTATGCTCTGTGTCCTTGCTCAACTCTGGTGTCCCTTTTAGAATCACCTTACCCTGCTAATGCCACTGTGAGGGACCTGCTGCTGATAGGTACCGCAGTACGTTGCATTTACAGGGTTGTGACACACCAAGCACCCCATGCTAGGAGTACGTCATGGAATCACAAAAGCAAGAGGATATGAAGAATGTGTCTTACTTCACCTAGGATGTTTGACCCAGTAATTCAAAGCCAGAACTGATAAATATAAACTTTTAAACAGTTTTAGGGCTGTACGTGACTTTACAAACGTTGTTTTATTGTCTAATAAAAAGTATGTGGGCTTCTTAGCTTTGCTACTATGAAAATGAAAACTGGTGTAAATCTTAAATATTTGATAAGCTCAGGTTGATGCTGCCTGCTGTTCTCAGAACCTAGAGAATTCAGAGCATCATTTTTACTTGCTGCTACAGCTGCGGAGCAAGTGTAGCATGTGCAGCCTCATGTGGACTCTGTTTTCAGCCCTGAATATCAGCATCAGAACTGGTAGCTAAGATATAAATTCTCCTAGGTTTTGCGTGCCTGCTTCTGGGAGGAATTAATTTGCAGCTGAAGAGTTTTGAGCTGAGCTGGGCAATTAAATACGCTGGCGTTCCTAGTCTTAGCTTTCATTGGTAGCACTACTTTAAATCAGAATTGCTTGGATAGCCTTTCTTCCCTGTCGTTGCGCCCACACATCACTTATATAATGCTCCTGTCCTGCCTCAGGACCTGCAGGCCTGCAGACTTCAGAGAGATGTTCCTGTGTTATTAGGTAATCTTTGTTATCTTACCCTCAATATGCCATCTCACTTAACTATGACGAGGAGTTCCAAAGGTTGACAGTCTAATACACACAGGAGTATTTGCCTTTCACTTGCTGTGAGTGTGCTGCTCTTTGACTGCCTTCATGACAGGACTAGAATGAAGCAAACATAAGGGACCATTTGCTTTTCAGTAAGAGTTTTCTTACCTGGAATAACTCAAAACTTTCAGTCTTTTCTGCCTAAAATGCCCAAGAGTGTGAAATCATATTCCCATTTTCACTACAACTGAATCCTAATTTTTTTCCACCTCTTTTCCTGTGTCAGTCCTGACAGTATTTTGGATACTTTTACCCTTTGGGGAATTCTCTGCAGCATCCAGATGAGCAAGCACTCTGTCAGGTATCATCCTGACAGAGCATCCTTAATGTGGGTAGGGTGAGAATGGTGGAGCCAACTGCAGTCTTTGTCCTGTTACCTTAGGTCAGGGCAGAATAGAATAGAAAAGTTGTTGCTGTGTGGGGTTAATATTAATGAATCTGTAACAGTTTATGTATGGCTTGTCCCCAAAATGGTTTCTCTTTGCTATGTGTTTCTGCTATACTTTTATCCCAGATGTATTCCAGAGTGCTACATTGTCATCAACATACAAAATGTAATGTACACTAACAAAGCACCAAGTTAGACTTACTATTTTTCTTATCTTGTGCTCTTCACTCACGTTTCCCTAGACAAAATAGCTTGTCTGTAAAGAGGTCAGTCAGTGTTCAAAGGACTTTTGTCTCTGATTTGGGCTTTCAGGAGGTGTTTTGTCTTAACAGTCAACTCAGAAAGATGTTTTTATGCTGTGTACCTTGAGCAGGAAAAGTGTGATTTTGGTTGCTTTGAACTTTGCAATTTGCTGTCAGCCAAGATTGTATCGCTCTTGGTATTGGGGAATGAATTTAGATTTTAGTGCCTGCTGCACGTTTTTGGGATCACTACCAGCTTATTATTTCACTTTGTCTCTTACACTGACACTTTAATATGCTTTTTAGTAGCATATTTTTTGTCCATATTTTGAGGCAAAACTGAAAGAAACTGTGAGTCACTTGCTACAGGTACAGCTCCAAAATCATTAACTGCATAACAACTCTGAACAGTGTTTCTTTTTGAACCCACTTTATTTGATGGAATGACCTCACATTGCCGATTGTTTTAACAAATTCTGATGATAAAATCTCATGCACGCCCCGCAAGCATGCACAGTCTTAATTTTATATGCAAAAGCAGTGACCGTTATAAGCTCTGTACATTCATCAACTGAAGAAATAGAGTAAACCTTCAAGCATTAGTCCTTTGCCAGATTTTCCATCAGGGCAAGCATTCACGCTAGTAAAGTAGTAAGATCAAGTGCCTACTGTAGTTTTCCTTGTTTCAGTCAGGGGATTGTAAATGCAGTTCCCCTTGATTTCTCTTTGACCCAGTTTCTGCTTTCATTTTCACTCTGGTGTCTGACCAGACAGTACCTGTTATTCTTTTATACAGCGTTTTCTTTACTTGGCTAAAAGATACTGAGGGATATCACCAGCTTCCATTGTTTCCATTCTTTTCAGTATTGAATCGCACTTCTGAAAAGCATACATGGAGCATATGGCAATGGTTTTTACATGCATAAAAGAATTGCTGTTAAGCACTGAATATGTATAGGTTTCTTTTTCTCTTGATGTTACTTTTTTCCCTGCCTAAACACAAATTCTGTACATTTTTGAGAATGATGTGGAATTGTATTTTGGACAGATTTTATAACAAGCAGACTATAGTCCTGGTCAAAGATCTGTGGTTCTCCTGAGACAGCACTTTTCCCAGAAGGATTAGGGTTTGATCATTAGTAAAGTGTTGTCACCAAAATGATAAGGCAGCGTGTGTTAAGTTTAGCTTCTAAATGAAAACACTCACTTGTTCACTCCCAGGAAGCTCAACTGCTGGATTCAGGGACCAGATGGAAGAACTAATCAGTGTCTGCTCAAATGGGCTGGTTTTCAGTAGTGTTCAGTGAGGTTTGTCTATTTGATATACAGCACCTACACAGCAGTCTTATTTAAGATCTTGAGTTTTTTCCCCTATGGAGGAGAACTCCACTTTGAGGTGAGGAGTCGATAGCTTAAAATTAGCAAGAATATAGAATCAAGAGAATCATCGAATGGTTTGGGTTGGAAAGGATCTTAAAGATTATATAGTTCCAGCCCTCTGCTGCAGGCAGGGACACCTTCCACTAGAGAAGGTAATGTATGTAATTACATCAAAATTAATTAATAAAAATGAGAAATAACTGCACTTCTAAGGTAATTCCCTCAAATTAGACAAATAGCAGGAATTAATGGCCTTAGCAGTGGATTTTGTTTTGCTTCAGAATCCTTAGAAAGGCATGTGTACTTTTACAAAAGAGTGATTCTTCAGATTGGCAGCTGTAAGATGTATTTCATCTCAGCTGGTAACTAATAATTCATCCTAAAATAGAAATTACAGCTTCATCCTAGAATTACCTGCCCTGGTAGGGCGGAAGCACGACAACCAAGTATTTACACTTACATTTTTCTAATGCTTTCCAGTGCAGGGCTTTGTTTGTCTATAAGTTCCTATCTTAGTCTTGGCCTTTACCCTGATTTTGTGTTTGAATTACTAGTTCAAGAGGATTGGGGGAAGTTGGGTTCATTTTTTGTCAGTAAAACACTTCTGTTAGAATAATACATAACATTGCTGCAGTTGCATTTCTGTTACATATTACCTGGAATAGCTGTGCTGTAAAAAGCAGATTTATACTACGTCCATCTGCAGTGGGAAGAGGAATTTGAGGGTGAAGGTTATTTTAGATGAACAAGTAAAGGACAATTTTTCTACGTTGTTAGGAGTCACTGATTCTGGTAGCCCAATGCAAGCACAGCTCCATACCACCAGGTCCAATTGGTGGCAATATATATCATATACTGCCAATCATATATTCCCAATAGGCATGCAGGTACACATGCTGATGGTATCTCTAGTATCTGTCTTGAAGTCCTTGATCAGAGAAGACCCTGTGAAATCACTGAGTGTTTTAATGAAAGAGGGCAGGACCTGTCCCTGAATTAGGTTTTCACCTCTGAGAGGAGCCCCCAGAGGCATTTGCTGGGAGGGAGATTGTCTGTATCCGCAGTTCTGTCCTGCAGTGGATAAATTATTGACAGTGCTGAGAAGTGAAATCCTTTTCCTGGCACCACTCAGAGCCACTAAATTCCATGTCGAGGCAGATGAGGCTAGACGAAGTGGAGAGGAAAATCACATCAGTCAAGGATAAATCTTTAATGTTATCTATCATGTGTTACTTTGGAAATAGAGTTGCCTGAAGGCCCTGGTATTCCTCAGAAGTGGTTTCTGTGCTATTCCTCAGCCAGAGTGGAGTTTTTGGTGTAGTTTTATTACAAAAATCTGCAAAATGATCATTACATTGCTTGAAATACTCATCTACAGCAGCAAGTGTGACATACGAAGCATGACACAAAATATCATGTTCTCAGTCTCTGGTTTGTTGAGTTATTCTTCTGTATTTCAATGACTTAGTAAACGTCATTGTAAAACAAACTAGTTTTGTGCAGTGTGTGGTATCCTGATGCTTACTCTGTGGTAGCTGGGTGTGCTAAATTGGTCTTTTCAGTGCCCAGCTGTGGAAGTATAGAAGACACAGTGAGTCCACAGACTGTCGGGGAATGGATAAGCAATGTCCATTTGATTTCCCTGTTACCATTTGTAAGGGCACGTTTCCACACAGGATGCAGGCGTAGATTAGTTACCAAGCGCCGCGGCTTCTTTAAAGTCTTGCATTTCGAAGTCCTGTGTGCAAAAGGTCATTAACAATTAGCATTCTATTTTCTTCTCTTGGCAAGGCATGTTGCTCTTATACTGGGCTTTATGACTTTACCAAGATAAATTTAAGTGTCATTCAATTTAAGGAAGAGAAAAGACTGATGTAGAAAACTTCCAAAACACAGCCCTACCCAGTGAAGAGTATACAGATGCCTGGGCCCCGTGCTTGTTTGTCTGAGAACTAAGGCAGCTCAATACTTTTTAGGCACTATGAGGAGACACTAGAGGAATTTGTAGTTATTAATCTCAAATGTAGCTTCTGGAGGGGAAACTTTTTCACTGTGAGGGTGACTGAGCTCTGGCACAGGTTCCCGGAGAACTTGTGTGATCTCAATTTGTTGAGATATTCAAAAGCTGTTTGGACATGGTCCTGAGCAACTGGTTCTAGGTGAGGCTGCTTCAACAGGGGGTGGACCATGATAACCTCTAGAGCTCCCTTCCAACCTCAGCCACTCTGTGGCTCTGTGGCGGACTGAACTCCATAGCTTGTCAGGCTGGTTCAACTCCTATCCTTCTAGAATGGACGCACCAACTTATGCATGGGATTCTTTCTGCTTGCCCATAGGTCTCATTGCCATCATGTCAATTGATAAACCTTTATTTTAGTATTGCCTTTGAAAAAAATACTTGATGGTAAAAAATAAGCCTCAAGGAAGTAGAATTAAGCCTCAATAACAACAGACCCTCACATGATCTGTAGCGTGGGGTGAGTTTTCCCTACAGGGTTCCTGATTTTACCTGCTCTGAACATTTTATATTGTGGTCACAAATGCTCTGTTTGCCTCAGCTTTGGAGAGCAGAGGGGTAAGATGATCATGGTCGTTGTTTCACGTACTGCCTGTGGTGTAGTAGTTGTTAGTGCTTGTGGCGTAAGGAGCTGCCAGGCACCCAGTTCCTGAAGTTGGGTGAGGAAGGAGCAGTACTGATGTTGACTGGGTGGGAGGCCGTGTTTTGTGTTATTCCTGGATGCCGGTCACATCCAACTGGCCAGAATCCAAATTCATCCAGAAAAGAAGAAACTTCCTTTTCTGTCGGAAATTAAATAAGAAACTTATTTGTTATAAAACCCACAAGCCCTGGGGATGGGCCTGGTAAATATTTGTGGTTAACAAGAAAAAAAAAGCATGTCAAAAACCATATGAAGCAGCTAATTGGTATTTTTAAGGGAGCACAGGGAAAGAGGAGAACAGAGAATACAGAAAAAGAAGATGGCATCAAAAGCAAATGTAAAAGAACATGATTTTTTTCCTTACAGAACAAAACTCTGAGATGTAAACAATTCACACCTACATTTCTAGGGTTGTTTTGCTGCATGAACAGTTGCTTTTGTTACTTCAAATAGATTGTCCAGTCATAGCGACATCACAGATTATTACTGATGTTCACAAGCTAGGCAGTATGAGATGGGGCTCGTGCCATGAATAATGTATGTAATCCTTGTTAAAGGTAGAAGAGCCCAGAGTAAAAATTATAGCACTCGTCTGCAGCAGTTTGCTTCCAAGTATAAGGTTCAATTTAATCTCTGAGGATCTATGTTTATTTCATTCCTAACTGGTTTTTGTTTGTTTGTTCTTTTTTCCGCATAGCTCGCACCTTCCCTTCCATTACAAGAGGATTTTGTTTACCACTGGAAAGCAATCACCCATTACTACATAGAGACATCAGGTAAAAGAAAACATCCTGATTCTGCCTCTTTATTGGGAAAAATATAATTCCCCATTTCTGTGTTGTTGAAAAGTGAAGATTAAGTAATACTAAAATCAGTCATGTCTTTTATCAAAATACCAACAACAGCTAGTAATTAAAAATATTGTGCACCTCCATTCATGCCTTAAAAATGAGGCATGAAAAATGATAGAGGGAAGGCCTTTCCTGAGTACCATGTAGAGAACTGTGCCTTTCCACACCTGATCCATTTTCTGTCTTCATATATTCTGTTTAATCTAAACAGACACCTACAGAAATGTAGTCTCTGCTGTTAATCTTTTTATTGTTCTGCATCACGGATTTTTTTCTTTTTTTCCCAAGATTTTAACAAAAGTCATTTTGTGGTCATAGATTTTAGAAGACATAAATTCTGAGTGCTCAGTGTTAGGTCTTTTTTCTTCAGTGTTTTGTCTTCATGAAAGGTATTTTGATAACATAGCTCTGAAAAGCAAATTTATGAGCAGATTTAGAACACGTTCTGTTAAAACTTACCCAGATCTTATTCTGCTCTTCTGAAAAACCCAATGGGTATTCAGATAAAATATGGCTGCAGATGCTTTATCTTAAACTTTTCCCTGACTTCCTGCAACAGTATGCAACATTTAAATGTTAAATGTTTGATTTGGTCCCAGTTACTACACTATTAAGTTTTTAAGGTGAATGTTACCATGCTTTCCTCAAACTTATTAGTTCTGTATTTCTGCTAGAGCAGCTATTGAATCTGCATTTGTGGGACTGGTGATCTTGTTTATGTCAGTATTTACTCTTAGAAGCTGAAACTTGACCCTTGGTTCTAAATATCCGTCTTTCGGAACACTATGTGATGTCCCCTAAGGTGGAAATGACAGGGTGGTAGGGGAAAACTGATCCTTGTGATTACTTGGTGTGGAATAAAAGCTAACCTCTCTCTCCCACGCTTTCAGAAGTCTTGTGAAAAACAAGTTGCCATTCAGTAGATATACTTCTGTCCTCTGCAATGGGAGCAGAATTGTGCCTTGGACATTGAAGCAAAACACTGTAGGCTAACTGGAAGTTGTGGTAGAGGTCACAATCACACTGACACAGCAGTTTTCCTTTGTGATCTTGTTGCCATTTGCATGCAAGTGGCAGTTATTTTTAGACTATTGCATAAGAAGTAGTAACCATTTCCCTTGTGGGATAGTTGTTGAACTGAGCTGAGCAAAATACATACGAGAATCTCCATGGGTGCATGCGCTTTGCCACATGTTAGTGCCAGCTCCCACTGCCAGGAGCATAAATCCACAGCAGTTTCATGGCTTTACCATGATAATATCGGTCATACCCATTCCTTCATAAAAGTTTGACAGAATGCTGCTTTAATGCAGAAAGTATAAGGGGCAATTTTAAAACTGAAGAATAAATAGCATGGAGTTTGGGTTTTCTTTGTTTTTACCATTACAAAAACCATTTATGTAATTACATCGTTTGTAAAGGAAGTGGTCAGCTGCAAATCATCTGATGTTGGAGGCTGTTTATGGATTTCAGAATACTGTGTGAAGAGGCAGAGAGGAAGTTACCAAGACAAGGGTGGATATTAACCCGAAGATTGAGAGTAGAACCTTTCTCTCCCTAAGTTTGGCTTCTGGCTGTGAAAGTTTTCCTTTTTGACTGTGTAATTGATGCATGTTTGGAAATTCAGTATTTCATCTTCTCCCCATTGCAAGGTTATATATCTGCCTGATGAGTATTCCAGTGTACATTTCCAGATATGGTTCTGAAACTTCAATGTAAGACATGTTAAAAATCTTGCGTATTCTATAGGAGATTCTTTAATGAGTGGTCATGTTTTTAAATCTTACATTTGGAACTGAACTTAAGAAAAGTGAGGACAACATTTTAATCATTCTTAATTGCACGTCTCTTCTATTTAGATGACAAAGCTCCTGTGACTGATACCAACATCCCTTCTCACTTGGAACAGATGTTGGATATTCTGGTTCAAGAAGAAAATGAGAGGGAATCGGGTGAAACAGGACCATGTATGGAATATTTGCTACATCACAAGATTTTGGAGACACTCTACACATTAGGAAAAGCTGATGTATGTATTTCTCAGCAGAGCACATTATCTTTTGTGTGAGCTCCTAATTGTGATAGAGACTGAAGTTCTACAGTAGGTGGTAGTGTGGGACACTGAACTATAGCAAATAGTTGTTTGCTTGTGTTACTAACATACTATGAATAGCTATCTTTTACAAGTATGATCAAAGTGAGCCAACCAAAGAAATGCTGACTAAGACAGAACTCTGCGATTTGTTACTCTCCACTCATAATATTGACTGTGAAGCTAGAAGTAGGACAAGCGTATGTGTTCATTCTAGTATTTTTCTGGCTCTACAATAGAGTATTTTCGCTCTCTGTCCTTTGTTAAGTGTTGGGAAATTCTTGGGTGAAAAGCACTGTATTAAATACAGACTTTTTGGAATGTGGGAAGTTATTGCTCAGAAAGACTTCCATGTCATAGAATAGAATAGTTAGGGTTGGAAAAGACCTTAAGATCATCCAGTTCCAAACCCCTTGCCATAGGCAGGGACACCTCCCACTAAACCATGTCAGGAAGCATTAATTTAAGCTGATTCCCAGACAGCTTTCACATCCAATTCTTTGGTATGACTGCAGCCCTTGGCAGTGTTGTTTGGTTCTTTTCATGTCTGCTTTGTGGCACATGTGAAATTAGTGTCATGGGTTTGGTGCATTCTTGTTGCAGTCTGTCGTGGTTTAAGCTGTAAATCAGCCACGCAGTTTGTTAACCCACCTCCCCCTCCTAAAAGAGCTGCCACAGTTTAAGCTGTAAAACAAGCAGTTTTGTTCACTTACTTCCCCCTCCTTCTTCCCCCCCCCCTCCAAAAAGGGGGGGAGGGGGAAATGGGGAGAAAAATCAAAAGAATGTAA
>JAOEHY010013269.1:0-36388 GCA_025447955.1 Psilopsiagon aurifrons | reverse complement strand
GGCAGCGGCGAAGCCGCTGTGCACCGCAGCGGCGGCAGCACCGGAGCGGAGCTGCCCCGGCAGAACCGGTAAGGAACCCCGGGACAGCCGTAGCGGCGCGGAGGGGCGGCGGGGTCGGTTCTGCTGTGCGGAGCTCGGCGGGGCCCCGGCCTCACAAGCCCCTCGCTCGGGAAGGTCCAGCTGAGAGCCCCCGGGCAGGGCATGAGCGCGCGTCGGGGCTGGGCATCGCCCTGCGCGAGCTGGGGTCGGGCTGGGGCTGAGCGGCTGCGGTGGTCGGAGCCCTTCCGGGGACGGGAGCAGGCGCGGGCGGGAGGGGGGAACCAGCATGGCAAAGTGCATCCCTGCTTCCCCAGCGAGAGATGGGGCTGGCGGACCCCATCCCCATTCCCAGGCAGTGTGACTTAACCTCCCCTGGAAGAGTCAATTGCGCAGTCCCACACCCCTGGGCAGGTACACAGACAGGTTCACTGGCAGCATCCCTCAGGTATGAGCATCCCCCGAGTGGTACCCTGAGGGTGCTCATACCTGAGGGATGTTGGTGCTTGAAGGATGCTCTTAGCAGGAGAATGCTTTTATCAGGAGGATGCTGTTACCAGGGGGATGCCTTTATAAGAAGAATGCTGCTATGAGGGGGATAGGGGGATAATAACTTGATTGCCCAGCTAGTTTCCCGATGAGATCACCATGGACAATTTCATTCAAAGGCTCCCTGAGCTGGACAGTGTCCCGTTCCTGTTCCCGTCCCCCTCACTTTCCCTTCCGTGGGGCACTCTTGCCTGGCCAAGGCAGCAGGAGAGGTACAAGTAGCACGTAAGGGCAGAGGAAAGAAAGCCCATGTGCTTCACCTCGCTGTCTCATCCCCAGAAGGCCTATGGTGGCCATGGGGTTCCTAGATCACCCCCTTTATTGTGATAGTCAGTGACCCCTCTCTTAAGCTCCAGCTTCCTATATAAGGCTGTTCAACCATACTCTTTGTTTACTTTAAAAACCAAAGCCACCTCCAACCCCCTGCTTCAGCAGAACCCTTGGAAATGTGACTCAAACCAGCTCATGGACCAGATGGGGAAAGCAGAAGAACTCCACATCTTGTTATTTAAACCCTGGTGGTGATTAAGCCAGTCTGATAACACAGGGAATCTGACTCATCTCTTTTTTTTAACATTCAGGGTTGGAGAGGTAGGAATTTACTGCTGCTGTTCTCCAGCAGCAAAATCACTGCATCCCACGTGGAAACTGACAGCAGGCTGGGGCACAGGCACCTGGGCTATGCCCACCTCAACACCCGCATCCTGCAGCACCCATTGCTTGCCTGAGTGGTCTCTTGCTGAAATGGGAAAAGAGGGGAGGGCTTTTTAATCTGTGCAGCTCTATGTCTTAAGCCAAATTAAGCTGTCCTGGAAAAGATGGTAGCCAGTGTCACTCCACCTTTGTTTTCTGGGCTCCTGAGCCCAGCCTCTCACCACTTTGCCAGGGCGCATTACACATGCGGCGTAAGTGGCATTCCAGGAAATAATGCCGTGTCATATCCCCTCCACCCTCTGCTTCCCTCCAGCAATGGGAGAGGCTTTGAAGGAGCACAGAGGAGCCGCCTTGCTGCCCAGGAGCTGCTGCAGCCGCCAGGGAATTGCCAGCAGCCATGCCGAGCTGGCCGGATGCAAGATGACCCTCACGACCACGCCAGCAGCCAGCGTGGCCCAGGCTTTCTTTTACCTCCTGCTGTGTGTCCCTTGGGGCAGCTCCTGCCCCCCAAGTTGCCAATGCACAGAGCGGGCTGGGGCTAAGGCCGTCCTCTGCAGCTCCCGGCACTTGGAGGAGATCCCCAAGGACATCCCTAAAGATGCAGTGTTCCTCAAGCTGGACGCCAACAGCATCACCAGGATCCCCAGCAATGCCTTCAGACACCTCTCCCACCTGGAGGAACTCGATCTCTCCAGGAATGCCATTGAGAAGATAGACAGGGCGGCTTTCAAAGGGGTGGCTGCCGGGCTGCGTACCCTCGACCTCTCCAGCAACCGCATCCGCAGCATCCCCAAGGAGGCCTTGCTGGCGCTCAACGCCAAGCTCCGGCTGGCCAACAACCCCTGGCACTGCGAGTGTGCCTTGCAGGAGGTGCTGTGGGAAGCACGGCTAGACCCTGACTCCGTCCAGGACATAACCTGCCACACGGCCCCACGAGAGGAATACGTGGGCAAGCCGCTGCTCCAGGTCCTGGATGCGGGTGTCAACTTCTGCAGCGTGCGCCAGAGGACCACGGATGTGGCCATGTTCATCACCATGTTTGGGTGGTTCGCCATGGTCATTGTCTATGTGATCTGCTATGTCCGGCACAACCAAGAGGACACCTGCAAGCACGTGGATTACCTGAAGTCACTGCCGAGCACCCAGGGCCATGCCGAGACCACCAGCACTGCCCTGTAGCGCAGGATTGGGGCATCCTGTTCCCAGCTTCTTTGCAGAGAGCCAGTGGCAACCTGGTGGTCTTCAAAGCTTCTCGATTGGATTTTGCAGTGTTTGCTCCAGTCCTGCAAATCAGTGCCACTGACTTCGCCCCTCCCAGTGATGCTGGAGTGAGCATGACAAATGGCATGGGAAGGGATGTTGGGGACACCCCATGAAGACCTGTCAGTGGAGCCCAGGCTCCTGGGGAAGACTCTCCTACACACAGAGCCCTTCTCCCCTGCCAGGGCTGGGCTCACAGGGAAAGCAGTCCTAGCCACGTGCTTGTGGCCCATGTGGTTTGGAGAGAACAAGACCCTGGGAGAGAAAGATGAAGATAGGGGCTCTTGTGGACCTCCAGGAAGTCCCTGGAGCCTGGGATGCAGAGGGATGGTAGCTTTGTGCAGTGGGATCACCCTGTCCTGGCTCCAGTGAGGGACCAGCCTTGCAGAGAATATGACATCAGGCCCAGCCACCATACAGCATCCCAGCAGCCTCTGCCCGCCAGCAGCAACCTGGGGGTGATGTCCCAAACTTTGATTTCTCAATAAAACCCTACATGTAGGAAGAGCCTCTGGGTTTGCACTGCACTGAGAACTGGGCATCCAGGAAGGGTGATGGTGCTTGAGGGGTTTGCACTTGTTCTAATTCAATCTGTCCCACATCAGACTGGCCTAAATTCAATGTACCAGTGTGACTGCCATCAAGCTACATCCCCTCCACCCTCACCTAGGCTGCTTTGAGCAGGGGCCAGCTGGCCATATGCTGCCTCTGCATCTTGCCTGGTGCACCTTGCCTTATCCCACGCTTGCTCAGGGCTGCATTAGAGACACTGAAACACTGATATGGCTCAGTGCAGCGGAAGCAAATCAAGTTCTGCCTTGTTTTACAAGCAAGAAATGGACCTTTGCATCAGAGCCAACTGCAGCCACAGCTGAGCTGGGGAAACGGGGAGCTCTGCAGGGTCTGCCTGTGGTGGCTCTCCCAAGCTTGGACCCCAGGGCGGCTCAGGCCGTCACCCAGCCAGCCCTTTCTTGGGGGCCTGGAACCTTCTTCCAGCAGGGCCAGGGAAGGCTGAGCAATGCTCTAAGCCAGTCAGGAAAGGCAGAGGGTCCTCCAGGGAGAAGCAGAGGGGCACCCTCACTCCAGCATGCTACTGTGCTCAGGACCACCTCATCTTCATGGGCCATGGGCATGGCCCCGTCTTGCTCAGGGGTGGCTTGTTGAATGGAGGGAAGCCTTTGTAGAGCAGCTCAGATGCCTGCAGCTTGCCTGCGGGATGAAGGCTGGGTGCACAGAATTTATTAGAGCTCTGGTTAAGCAGAAGAGTCCCCCCAAAAAGCTGAGGAAACAAAAAGAGGCCGCGATTTCACCTGGAGCAGTTTTGGGACTTTCCCATGCCCATGGTAGCTGGGCTTGCCCCAGTGAACAGCAGGTTTGCTCGGGGGTCGCTAACCTCATACAAGGGGGTGCAGTGCCAAACCAGATGGGTCCTCAGCAGCATCGCAGCCCCAGGTGCTGGGCAGCCAGAGACAAGCCCAAAGCCACCGTTTCCCCCCAGCTTCTCACATGCCATTTCCTACCCCTGCAATACTCCCACCCTGGCAGCACAGGGGTCTGCTCAATGCTCAGCACACAGGTGGGCAGCTCAGCATCCTGCTCAGCCTCCTCCCTGCTAGCTCTGGCCACAATCAACAGTACTTGGGTCCCTCCTGGCTGGAGTGTGCCAAGTGCTGGGTCCCAGCGAGCCCCGAGAAGCACCTGGGCACCAGGAACCCTGTGTAGGATGTAGCTCTGGAGCATGGCAGGAAAGCTTGCCCAGGACAAACAGCAACAAAGCAGGGTCACAGCCACTTTGCCAGTCCTGGACAAGGCTGCAGGGAGCCCTGGAGCTCCCATCCTCCTTCCCATCCTGTGGAGCACACAACCAGCCAGCCGCAGGGCTGATCCCATGCCGTTCCCGGGCTCTGTGGTCCGTCTTCACCTTGATGCACAGCTCGCCCCGATCCTGGCAATGAGCTGAGCATGTCTCAGCCACCTCAGGTGGTTTTCAGCTTGAGCACCTTGGAAAGTGGCTCCTTGGCACTGGTGTAGAGGAGGTAGGAGCCCTCAGCAGTGTGAAATGCCTCCCAGTCTCTACAGCCGACAGTGGGGAGGTGATGAGCTGCTACGAAGCCTTCATAGCCTTGCCACCTGCACAGGGAAGGCAGTTAGTACTTGAGGCACAAGCTGGGCACCTGAAAGGGGGCAGGAAAGCTGAGCCATGGGGTTGGCATCTCCCACCTCCCTGCTGTGGTTCAGGGTGGGATGTCCTTCACTGGCATTTCTCATTTCTGCCCTGAAACCTCCCCAGAAACAGGGGGCAGTCCTACCTCTCCACCTTTGGCAGATGCACCAGCATCTGCAGAGGTTGCCCCTGTGCTGGGCTCCTGGCAGGACTGTTCCTGCTGGGAACAACCACTCAACCACCCAGCCTTGCCCTCCTCCCGCAGCAGTACCTGTATATAATACTGTTAACGGAGAAGGTGAAGCCGTCAAAGGAGTTTGCTACCACCAGAAAAGAGTCGTCTCCCACCGAGAAGAACTCCCAGTCCAGGGCACTGGGGACGAAGCAAGCAGAGGGGCAAGTGAGGTGGCCTCTCCATGGCCAGCTGAGGAAGGGGCTGCGTGTTGCAGAGCTGAGCCCACCCCACTCCAATCTCTGCCACTCTGGTGGTACACAGAAAACTCTGCCTTTCCCAAGCTGTTCCTGAAAGGAAATCCACCCTTGTTCCCAAACTCAGGGCCTTCTCTCAGTTCCCACTGGAATTTGGTGCCAAGGACCTGTCACCCATTGCTCTTTCCACCAGTCTTAGTCCCTGGCAACATCCAAGCATGAATCCTCCAGGAGGTCTCCAGGTTGCTCAGGGGAAGGATGTGACTGAGGAGCACCCTGACTCTTTGCACAGGTACCTGTAGGTGAGGAGGTCCTGGAATTTGACAAACATCTGGGCAGTGACATTCAGCTCATAGATGGAGGAGTTGATGGCATAGAAGTTGGAGGGTGCTGGCATCCCACTGTCATAGCTGTGGCTGTTTGCAACAGCCAAGAAGACTCTGTCCCCGATACGAAACACCTCCCAGTCAGCAGCACCAAAAGTCTGGGAAAGGAAGACACATGAGAAGCTGGATGTGGGCAAGCCTTTGAAAGCCAAGGATGCTGCAAGGTGTGGGGGGCTCTGCTGGAAGAAGTTACCCATTCCTAAAGGAAAAAGTTAAGCTTTGCTCTGTCAATCTGTACAGGAGAATCAGTAGGAAAGTACCACTGCCTTTCCAGAAGTCTGAAGAGCATCTGTCTTTGTGATTATCCCCTGGCTAATCCAAACACAAAGAGGGACTGAGGAATAGTGTTCGATCAGGGGCCAAGCCTTACCAGGATAGACTGGAAGAGCTGGAAGGAGCCACTGAGCCAGATGTAGATGTGCGAGTAGATCTTTGTGGATGTGCCATTGAATGTGTTAGCCACCGCCAGGAAGGAATATGGCCCAATGGTGAAAAACTCCCAGTCATAGGCTCCTGAGGTAGGGATGGTCTGGTTGGTTTCAAACAACCCTGTCCTGGGGTTCCACCTGTATATCACGCTGTCTATGTTGTGGTTATTCCCTGGTGGAGACAGACGAATGTGTACCATGAGAGAAACAAATATGTGGTTTGCATAAGAAAAAAGACCCAGAAGCAGGTTCAGCTACAGAAATATCTGCCAGCAGGTTGCAGTGCTCCTTGCTCCCCAAGAACTAGCCAAAGAGACTCTAGAGCCTCCATCCCTGCTATTGCCCCACACAGAGGCACTGTGCCAACATCCTGGGGTGGCCAAGCTCTGCTGGCTGTCCCATGTGTAGTGGGGCCAGTCCCAGATGAGTCGCTAAAGCTGCTGAAATCATTGGCTGCTGTCATCCTTCACACACAGACTCCCACATCTGGGAGGGGCCCACAGCTGGAGTGGTGCTGCACTGACCATTCTCAGACTTCAGCACTCCCTTGCTAAGTCCCCATGCTCAGCTCCTCAGCCCTGGAGATGGCCAGGCACCTCCACGTGCGGATCCCTGATGATGGCACAAACTCCAGGAAGAGGGAGGGGATGCCACAGTTTGCAACCTACCCTGTGCTGAGCACTTGGGCTGAACCCACGGGCACTAAAGCCTGCTCTCCATCCAGCTCCTGGGCTCTGTTCAAGGATCTTGACCTTATGTCTCTGTGGGACTCAGCTGGCTTTAAAACTAAAAACCTTTCTGCGCCTCCAGCCAGAGACATTCTTCTAATAAAGAGCTGGTTTCACTCGGCCAGGAGGAGAGTAACACCAGCCCCTTTCAGCCCACACTCACTAAGTACTGCTGTACCTTGCTTATGGGTTTACGGGCAACCTGCATTGCAACAGAAGAGATTTTTGGCAAGAAGGGCTGCAGGAAGAACGGGGTATGTGGGAAATGGCCACGTGGATAAGTGTCAGCTCCTCAGGGACTGACTCCCACTGGGTTGAGCCCCAGTTTGGCTTGATCATGCGGTCTTAACTGCTACATGACGTGTATGGCTGCCAGAGGGACTTTTCTGCTGCCACTGGCACAGGGGTAAGTCATGGAATAATAGAATCACAGAATGGTTTGGGTTGGAAGAGGCATTAGAGCTCATCCAGTTCCAAACCCCTGCCATGGGTAGGGACACCTTCCACTAGACCAGGCTGCTCAGAGACCTGTCCAAAATGCAGAAAAGCAGAACTCGGTCTAATTTAGGTCCTGTACTGGTTATAATAATCTGTTTCTGCTTCTAATGCTATACCTACCTGTTACACATTTCTTCCATAAAGAACTATGATGTACTTCTTTATGTGCTTGAGACTTGTGGTGGGGTCCAACAAATGTCATGGGGAGTTTCTAGCCCAGTTCCAGGCAGCCGGTGTCCAAGCAACCTGCCACCAGCTTTGAGCCCAGTGCCAGAGGAGCTGATGTCCCAGGAGCCACTCCTGGTGGCAGGGAAGGAGCCCACTGGCCCAGTATCTGAACCCACTCTGGAGAGCCAGGGTTGTGGTATTGACCCCCTGTGCTGTGGGGTGCATGTCCCAGCCCAGAACAGTTCATAGCCTGGGAGGGGAAAAAGGCTGGATCCTGTGTGCAGAGTGTCCAGGGAGGGAGGCACATCGGCAGGCTCTCACTTGGCTTCCCTTGGTTTCTTGTGTGTCCACAAGGCCTATCAAAAGCCTCAGCCCCTGCAAACCCATGCAGCTGCACTCACCACCCCACCATGTCATGTAGTTGGGGAAACAAAGGAAAAGAAGCAGAGAGATTCAGCAAAGATGCAGTCCCCACTCCTGTCCTGTCAGAAACCCAGAGGGGACCACATTGTCTACTTCCCCAAGTGCTTTTCTTTCCTAAAAGGAGAGGGTCTTGCAAGGGTTCAAGCTTCTCGAGGGACAAGGCACTGAGCTGCATGCACTGACTCCCAGGCTTTGCCCTGCACTATGGCAGAGGATGCGCTGGGAACTGCCGTGTTTCCACAGCAACAGGAGGATGCTCTTGAGCAGGGTGCCTGCAGTGGGAAGCTGCGGTCCCCAAGGGCTGCCTGCCCAGGCTGAGCCAGGGCCATAGGGAATATAAGGTCTGAGTACCTTCTCTGTGGTTGACCACTGCGAGGAAAGCCTCTCCCTCAATGACAAATGCCTCCCAGTCCCTAGCGCTGTGCGTGGTGATCCTCTGGTACGGGACGAATTTCTCTTTCCTGCGGCTCCACTTGTATATTACAGAGAGCTCCTGACCCCTGTCATTCTGCTCAAAATTAGCCACTGCTAGGAAGATCTGAAAAATAACAAGCCAGGACATCTTGGTTTTCTCCTCTCAAAGGATTGTGGACAAAGAGGGGCAGGGTGAAGGTGGGATGGGTGAGGGCAGGCACCCATGGGATGTGTGGCCAGGGGCCGAGGTGGCTGCTGAGGAGCAATATCGCTGGTGGGCATCCCCAAGCACCCCTCAGTGCACCCAAACAGGGGACGGCAACCCAGTGGCCTGTGGAGTGATAACAATAATAAGGATGATACCAATTCCAAACACTCTCCGGACCAAGAACACCCCTCTGTGAGCCCTGGGGACAAGCATGCATCAGCAGAGAGGGCCTTGCACAGTGTGGGGAGTGCATCCGAGCTCATGGGAGTGCTGGCTTTGCCACTCCAGCTGATTTTGTGTGGAGTGGCAGAGGTTATGCTCCAATTTGAACCACAAAGTAGCACAGACCACAAGCTGAAAACAGTCAGCAGAGAGGCTCCTGACTCTTACCCAGTGCAGGGCCCTGCCAGCACCAGCCTGGGGTTTGTCCAGCCGAGGCTCAGCCACGCTGAAGGACAGAGACCTTCCACACTGCGTGCAGGTCTGTGATGGGTTTACATGACCCTCCGGGGAAGGTGCATCCCCAGTGCTGGGCAGATGTCCCTGCAAGCCCCAGTCCAGGGGATCCCTTTAGGGCATCTCCAGAAACAGCTTCAGAGGGAACAGAAATGTTTGGATGCAACCCCATAACTCAGGAGCCTGTGGTCCCTTGCCCTCCATGGACAGGAGCCACGAGGAGACCCAGACACTGCCCTCTGGGGCTCTTTACCCCATCCTGGCAGAGCACCAGCAGGTCCTGGTGTAGTAACGAGGTGCTGACAGTTACAGAGGTGCAATCCCTGTGCAGTGTGTGTGAGGAACCTACTCTAACTGCAGAGCTCTGTACCACTGCTTGGACAACACCCATCTGGTCACCACCTCCACGCACAAATGTGCTCAGCACAGGCAGCTGCACACAAGGGAGCCTCTGTCCCCAGCCCTTCTGGAGCTCCAAGGCTAACTCCAGCTGAAACCTGCCCCAAGCTGTGCAGGACAGAGGCCATCCTGCCTACGAAGTCTGAGTAAGTTTCTCCCAGTGAAGTCTTGAAGCCAAACCCAGAGCGTGTGAGCCTTGGTTAGCACCAGTACAGCTGCTTCACTGTGTAGGAACCACGGGGAGATGGGTCCCTTCAGCTTGGTGGTCTTCTCTGCACCTGCAGCTGTGGCTGCCAGGGTGTGTTGTGGGTCAAGACTAATACTGGGGGGTCTCAAGGTGGTTTCCGTCAGCTAACAAGCTCAGCTGAGGATGCTTCTGTCTCCTGCCCATGTGGGTGCAGCTGGAGCTTTGCAGAGCAGGGGCAGCACTGGCGGTGGCAGCATGCTCTCAGCTCGAAGCCGGCTTTGCAACACTTCTGCATTGCCAGGGCTTGACAAGACTCTCTTCAGGATTCCATCATCAGGCAGGTATCATGGCCCTCTTGTATACAAACGTGGGGGGTGCCAGGGCCACCAAGCCTAGAGGCAGAGCTTCTGTCCATCCCTCTGTGCCCTGGAGTATGTAGCTCTCAATGGGGAGCCCTGCAGCCACCCTCCATGGCTTCAGGTGACAAAGCCAGAACGGGTTGTGCTGGGGAGGAAATGATCCCAACTGCCCTGGGAGCTCTGCTCAGAGCTGGCTCTCAGCAGATGTTTCTTTGGCTTGCCCAGGGATCCTTGGAAAGTGGTAAGTAGCTCCCCAGGAGAGGAAGCAGGCAGATACTGTGCAGACGTCCCATAGCCCAGGTGGGGAGAGATGGGCCCCAAAGTCCTAGAATGATTTAAAGCAATGGAGCTTAAAAGGTTGGACTTGGTGTGTCCTAGGAGGGAGCTACTTGCTCTGACGGCTCTCTAAGAGCACAGGCAGATGTCTGGGGCCTGAGAGTACCTTACGACAGTACATGACAGAACCCCCGCCACAATCAGTGCACAGGGAGGGCTCTGCTGTCTGCTCTCCAGTGCCAGGAGCTGTGTGTCTCCTACAGCAATGCCACAGCCACTGCCTGGGGTAGCCCTGCTTCACTTCATGGTGACAGACGGGACTGCAGCAAACCCCACTTTTGAGGAGGGTCAGCCTTTGTGCCAGGGTGGAGGCTGCGCTGTGAGCACACAGAAACCGGGCTGTGCCACAGCTCTGCACACCTGCACGCTGGCACTCACAGGAGCTGCTAGAAATGAAGCCCAGCACGGGGAGGGGATCAGCTCCAGCAGCTGGCTCTGTAGTCTGACCTCCCATACCTCATGGAGATCCCCAGGGAGGAGATCGGAGTACTCCAGACACACTATTACCCACGCTGCCAGAACCATGTGCTGAAAATGGCCTGGGTCAACGTGGCTGTCTCAGCAAAAGCAGTAAAACACAGAGGGTGGCTCACAGATCAACAGCAGTCCCTTGGACAGACCCTCACTGGCTGAATACGTGTATCAACATGACCCCATCAAAGGCAGAAGACAGAAAGGTTCATCCCCTAAACCACTTCTGAGACTCAGGGCCTCAAAGGAGAAGGCAGTGTTGAGGAATTGCAGTTTAATATGCTGAAATATGAAGGCACTGAATCAACCTTCCCAGCTG
This sequence comes from Psilopsiagon aurifrons, assembly GCA_025447955.1. Classification (NCBI taxonomy): domain Eukaryota; kingdom Metazoa; phylum Chordata; class Aves; order Psittaciformes; family Psittacidae; genus Psilopsiagon; species Psilopsiagon aurifrons. The sequence continues at coordinate 25,516 of JAOEHY010013269.1, read as the reverse complement.
ACTTACCTTCTTTCCTATGGTGAAATACTTCCAGGACTGTGCTTGGTAGGTGGGGATGTTCTGGTAGGGCACAAACTTCCCATCAGTCCACTTATAGACAGCCGATCCCGGCGGGGTGTCCCGGTTGGCCGTGGCTGCAAACAGTCCCACTCTGGGGATGGTGAAGACCTCAACGCCCATTGTCTCGGAGTTGGTCACCAGGTTCTGGTATTCCTCCACATAGTCCAGCCTCTGCTTGACTAGACCACAAAAATAGAGGGGTGAGGTTAAAACCAGATGACCTTGCCTGGAGACGTGCATAGCAAAGCTGCCTTGGTGGTGCTTGCTGCTCTATGGAGCTCTATGGGAGGCAGATGAAGGTCCTGATGGTGCTGGTGGTGACAGGCCAAAACCCAAGGGGGTGTTAAAAGGCCTGACTCCATCTCTCTGGGCAGCACATCCAGCCCCATCCACCGCTGCCTGTTCTCTGCTGGGAATTCTCCTGTGGGAATGGTGAATTAAAATATGCCATGGGTATTTGTTGCTTCTTACCAAGTGGGGTTACACATTTATCCTAAAGAGAATGAGGAGGAGAGGAAGAGACCTACAGTGAAAGGGCCTAGGCTGCTGAGACCAGCTCTGTTAACCCGTACCCACCACCAGCAGCCCTTAAATCCAGAGCTGCACTGAGAATGTAGATGTGGGCACCAAAAGCAAAAGCCAGCCAAGCAGGGGAGAGCAGGAGGATGCTCCAGCTCCCTCACTCTGCTTTTACCTGACTCAGTTCCCACCCCAGCGTTGTGAAGGGCAAATTCCTGTTCCTCCTTTGCTGCAAGAGCCTCCCTCCATCCCTGAGAGCTCACTGCACACCAGTACCTTCCAGCATGGAAATCCAGGCGCTGCCATTGCAGAGGTATAGCCCTCTCTGGGAGGCGTTGAACCAGAACTGTGCCTTCTCCTGCGTGGTGCAGGGTGGACGGGACCCCAGCGTCACCTTCGTGTCAGTCTCTGGGCATGGAGAGGAGCAAGGCAGGTGCCTCTTAGTGCACATGATGGAGCAGCAAGGAGGCCTGTCCCTGTGCACACAGAGAGGGTTGCATGTCCTTATCCCATTCTAGTGACAGGCACCCCCAGGAACAGCGGAAATAGCATCCCATGTGGCTACTGACATAAGCCCAGGACTGCCAAGGGACCTGGATAGGGGCACCCTGGCTTTCCAGGGGGGGTTTGGACAGGGATCCCATCACACATGCACAGAAAACAGAGGGTGCTGGGGATACCTGCTCACCCTCTGCTCCTCTCCATGCCCAGCCCCATGCAAAGATCCTTCCTCAACAAAGGCAAAAGGATTTACTGACCATAGGGGTATTTTAGCACCTCGTTGCTCAGTGGCTTTGCAGGGAGATTCTGGAGAGCACTGGGGACAGAGAGCGTCACTACTTTAAAGTTCATGGGGGTGCATATCCGAGGGGTGGCATCAGCTCCTGGCAGCAGGACAAGCTGTCGCAGCAAGCCCTGGGAAAGCAGGAGCAGCAGGATGAAGAACAAGTCCAGCAAGACCAAGAAGTGGAAACTGCAAGTGATTCATGCCCTGGATTTCCCCCCAAGCTCTTGCTTGTTGGTCTCCCTCCCAGGCTGTGGAAACCTCTTTGGATTCATGCACATTTATCAGGTCCTCATTACATGCCCAGCCTGACAAGACCTCATCCTGAGCAATTTAACAGCTGGAGCAAGGGGGGCACTGGCTCACTAGCTGCAGCGGCTTTCACTGCCTCCACTTTTCACTGCCAATACCAGGCACTGACCTAATTTTTATATCAGTAACACTGTGCCATCGCCTGCTTTTCTGTCACCACACCACTGGCAGTGTCCTCATCTAAAGCCACACCTGATCCACAAAGTACCCCCCACCAGCACTGCCCCTTGCAGGCCCACAGGAAGATGGGGACTGAGCCTGGCAGCCACCTCTGCAGTGTAGAGGGCTACAGGGGGGTGCAGCTCAACCCATGTCTGGCCACCAGCACCCCTGGGCAGCCCTGCACCATGGAGCACCTACCGTGAACATGCCTTTCCTCCTCCTCCTATTGCCCAGGTAGAAGTTGGCTCTTTTCACTGACAGAGAGGCTGGAAACGGTGTCTCCACCAACCTGCGGACGGGCAGAGAAGAGGCAGACAACAGTTTAACAGCGTGTGTTGGTGGCTGGAGGAGATGCTGGTGGAGGTGCATTGCCCTGCCAGCCCCCCTGAGCCCCCTGCTGCTGCCCCAACCTACACATCCTTGGGGACGCTGCAGTCCACCGTCAGGGAGAAGGACTGGCCGGAGACAGCCAGGATCAGCGTGTGCCACTGGCTGTCGGAGAGGGAGACGTTGGGGAAGGTGACTCGGGTCTGCCAGCCGCCGGCGCGCTCCTGGCTCCAGAAGAGGAAATGGAGCTTGTTGGGGGCGTAACGAAGCCCCACCAGCACACTGGGGCTCTCCTCCGCCATCAGCGTGAAGACGTACTCATTCCTCTGCAGGAGGGCACGGACTCAATCCACATGGGCAAAGCTGCAGGGCTGGGCTGTGCCCGCGCTGTGCCTGGCTGGTGGTCACTCACCTTGGCCGGGACGCTGAGGACCCTCAGCGTGACGATGATGGAGAACTCCTCGGGGAAGCGGTCGCAGTGGATGAAGAGCCGGGAGGCCGGGAAGCACAGGGCTCGGGGCCGCGAGGCAGCCAGCTGGAAACCGCGCACTCCCTGCACCTGGAACACCCTCATGCCGTGGGCCAGCCCGCCGGCGGGCACCACCTCCGAGAGGATGTCCAACGGGCGCAGGTCTGTGCCAAGAGACGGCAGAGCACGTCACGGCAGTGGCAGCCATCCCACCCGGACCCACTGTGGGATGGGGCCCCCGCCTCGCAGTGCGGTGCTCTGCTCATGGCAGAAAGCACATCCCCAGTGCTCCACAGCGGGGGGGGGGCTGGCATGCCCTAACAGCCTGCTGTCCCCTCCTGGGGTCTGTGCCAAGCCCGTGCTTCAGGCACACAGGGAAGGTTTGCCCTCCAGGCAGCAAGGCTGACATCTCCATCCCCACAGCAGGAGCACTGTGTGTGGCACAAACCACCCCACGGATGCAGCTCTGGATGCTGACCCCAGGACCTGCTGGCCAGGCATCCCCAGGCTGCCACCAGCTCCTAGGTACCCCCTGCCACCAGCAACTGCACCAGAGGCAGAGATCAGGCAGGGATCGGCACACTCGTGAGGAAGCCAGTCCCCAGCGAGGTGGGGCAGGGTGCTTCCTGCTCCAGCCCCAGTCCAAGCTCTCCCAAGCCAGCACTAATTGCACACAAGCATGAAGTCCCCTGGCAGGCACCAAAACCACACATTAAATGATTATCCTTTCCCCAGAGGAGAAACCAACGTGCGCAGCCCCAGAGCATCACCCAGGTGAAACATGGGCACTGCAAAGCCATCCCCAGGTCTCCATCAGCCAGTTGTCTCAGCAATGCCTACGCCAGCAGCCATGGGAAGGGCTGGACCCATTCCGGGAGCTTCTCCCCAATTTCTTGCTTCGGCAGCCTCCTCACAGCTTTTGGTTTGAATGCTCCCCTGGCAGGACTGTGGCATCTGCAGCACAGGGCAGAGTGGTGCGGTGATGATGCTCAGAGGATGGAGCAGCACTTAGCTAGACTAAAAATTCCCTCACCCTCTCCCGTTCCCAGTGAGACACGGCTTTTAGCAACTATTTGTACTAATAAATCTCGGCTGCTGGGGCCCAGCAGGAGAGCGAGGAGGGAGGGAGCTGTGAGAAAGGCTGGACCAGAGTGTGGCTGAATCTAAACCAGCTGGAGAGAGAAGGAAAGCGTTCCCACCCCAGGCAGCCCCAGCCAGCCCAGAACCAGATGGGCAGAGCGAGAAGGAACCTATCTGCTCCTGCGGCTGCTCCATCTAGCCCAGAGCAGGGAGATTGGCAAGGTCCTTCCTATGCTGCCACTTCTGCATGCCCCCTGCCCACATCCCTGCTGCTTTAAACTACCCCTAAAGCAAAGCCTCAGTGGAGGTGGCTTAACTGAAACAACTTGTTTCAGAGAATCATACAATCCTGAACTGGTTTGGGTTGGAAGGGACCTTAAAGCTCATCCAGTTCCAACCCCCTGCCACAGGCAGGCACACCTTCCACTAGATCAGGTAGCTCCAAGCCCTGTCCAACCTGGCCTTGAACACTGCCAGGGATGGAGCAGCCACAGCTTCTCTGGGCAACCTGTGCCAGGGCCTCAGCACCCTCATAGTGAAGAACTTCTCCCTAATGTAAAATCTCAGTCTTCCCTCTGTCAGCTCAAAGCCATTCCCCCTTGTCCTGGCACTACAGGCCCTTGTCAAGAGTCCCTCTCCAGATTTCTTGTCAGCCCCTTTAGGCAATGGAAGCTGCTGTAAGGTCTCTCTGGAGCCTTCTCCGGGCTGAACAAGCCCAGCTCTCTCAGCCTGTCTCCATAGCAGAGGTGCTCCAGCCCTTGGAGCATCTTTGTGGCCTCCTCTGGACTCACTTGAGCAGCTCTGCATCCCTCTTGTACTGGGGACCCCAGAGCTGGATGCAGGACTGCAGGGGTGCTTTCACGAGAGTGGGTCAAAGGGGGAGAATCCCCTCCCTCGACCTACTGGAATGGCCAGTTCTTTTTTCTCTCTGCAAAAATCTCATGCTGAATTCGGCTTGGAATTGCTGAAGGGTTTAGGGTCTCCAATTGCCTTGAGGTCAGTGGGATGAGCTGGGGCCAGCTCAGCTGGGGATGGAAACTGTGGGGCGGGAAGGGACCATGTCCTAAATCCAAAGCCAAATCCCTACAATCAAAGATGCCCCCACACCAGTTCCTGCTAACAACCAGAGTGGAGCTGGCAGCTAATGGCTGGGAGTGCAGCCAGGGTGTTTCTGCCCAGGTCGGGCAGCGCGCAAGCCTGGCAGCTGCCTGCTCTGCAGGATGGCTGCCCACAGCCTGACAGCATCGGAGCTACACTGGGAATCGGGGCCAGGCACCACAGGAGGGACGTGGAGGTGGTTAAATGTGATTTATGGGGCCTTGACACCCCAAGGACCACTCCAGTTGAGCGGGACAGTGGGGACACCCCCAATAGACCAGAGTGCCTGGGGGAGCAGGTGGTGGGCAGAAGCTCTCTGGTCTCTTCCAGCTTCCCTTCTCACCACCCCCCCAGGCTGTAATAGAGTGTAAAATAGAGGTGCCACCAAACCGAGATGAGCCCCGAGGACAGACACAGGCTGGGAACCAAGCACCCCAAACCCGGGCTGAAGTCCACTGCCTGCAGCAGGACTGCACGGCACCAGGACAGGAAGGCAGAGCCAGGGGACGGGGACCTGCTTTGGGTTGGGCGGCTCTCAGCACTTCCCTGCAGGAAATGCCTTTGGAGCTGCCAGCTCCTCGGCTGGGGGTGGCAGGGCGGAAACGCTCCAGGAGGTTTTGCTGCTGGGAGAGCGTAGGTTGTGTCTGGCAGAGCACAGGGAGGGAGGGATGGACTCTATAGGGGGACTCAATGGCTCTACTTCTCCTTCCAGCCCTTCCCGTCCTTACGTGTTGGCCCCCAGTGCCACAGACCTTGGGACAACGCTTGTGCCAAGGAACGGGCACACAGCTCTCTCCACAGCCCTGGGAAGGGCTGTTTGCTCCCTGGTTGCCACTGCAGGTTGCTGCAGGCACAGGGGTGACCCCACTACCCACTGCCATGGGTGCAGGCAGGTGCAGCAGCATCACGACTTGCTGTCACACCGAGATTTGGTCCATTGGCACCAAAGCCATGCACGCATGCAGGGCACCTCGCAGTGGCCACATGTCCCCCAAACAGAGCGCACTGTCTGGGGTCTGCCCTGGCACCATGGGGAGCATCCTGTCCATGGAAGGGTCCTGGCACACTTCCCAGCACAGACAGCGCCTGTCTTGACACCTCGGTCCTAGCCCAAGCCTCCCCCGCCGGCCTTTCTTACCTGTGCAGTGCTGCCACGTCCTGCTGCCCCTGATGAAGTCTCCGCCGGCGACCCAGTGAAGGAGGATGACCCAGAGCAGCAGCGGAGCCGACATTGGGGAGCTGCCCTCGGGGGGACCATGCACCGGGACCCGCTCGTCACCCACCCCTCCGCAGCCGGGCAGGCACCGTGCGGCTCGGACCGCCGGGGGGCTCTTGCATAGTCTGCCTGCGGGACCAGGAAGGGCTGCTTCTGGGGGCTAAGGCCGTCTGTGCTGTGCCCTGGCACGGGCACTGCCCTCCGGGGCACAGCGGGGGGGGCGGGCAGGGGGCCGCAGAGGCAGTGCTGCCTGCAGCCTGCGCACAGACATTTAAATGAGGAGTCGGTGGTGGGAGAGGAGGAGTCCCGGATCCTTGGAGAGCTTTTATCTTTTGCCCAACCCTCTGGAAGGCGGCTTTGGGGAGGGATTTTTTAATTATTATTATTTATTTTTCCCTTTTTGCCTTTGCTTCCATTCATTTTTGGTGATTCATTTTTCCTGAGGTCATGTGGGAGTAGGTGGGAGATTCACCCCTGCATGGAGAGACCAAGTTGGGAACCTTCCTGCCTCAAAAAGGGCTTTCAGCAGTACAATCCCAGCCTGTGAATGGGGGAAGATCCTCCTTTGGCCTGTTTCACTCTGCCCCAAAAGAAGCCAGATCCCATAGGGTGCATATTTCTCCCCCCAAAAGGCCTTGGGCAGGTGATGCCAGTGCCCCCATGCAAGACTCCAACCCAAAGGCTGCCCACCAGACCGGGCCCTGCCACGAGGACGGCAGCAGCAGCACGCAGAGGATCGGTTTGGAAACGCTCGAGGTTATGCTGTTCAAACGGGAGAGAAGCAGTGGAAAATCTCCCTGCACACAGCAAGCTCCGCTGGGTTCCTCCAGCCGCAAAATGAGTTACTTCCATTCCCTGAACAATTGAATTGGGCCCCCCCCCCCCGTTCCCAAAATCTTCCCGCAAGGCGCGCGCTAGAATAGAAAGCGGATGGCCAGGATGAAACGCCAAAAGAATGTGTTGCAAACCAGAGGTTTTGTTAGCAAGGAACAGCCAGAGCCGGACCCATGGATGTGCCTCGCTGCCCGCACCCCTCACTGGCCCAGAACCTGTTGTGCCACGACCAGGAGGATGCAGCCCATGGGCAGTGTGCACATGATGGAGCGCAGCATCCTTGGTCCCAGATCCTGAGAGGAGCTGCTACTGGACCCTGGAGACACCCCGACACTGTCAGGGCCTTGGTCTTGGAGCCAAACAGCCCTTGAAGCATAGAGGGTGGCTGTGTGCATGGTTGGGGATGGTCTGCACAGTAGGGCTGCAAGGAGCTCCGGCTTCCCACAAAGTCTCTCTTTGGGCATCCACCAAATTAGGTCTTCCCCAGGATCATGCTTAAGCAGAGCCTAAGCAGAACTTAACGTCTCTGCAGAGGCGAGGCACCACTGGCTCCCAAACCGTCTTCATTCCTGTGCTAGGGATGGTGTCCAGTGGCACAGACACTTCCCAGACGAAGGGGGGCCAAATGGCAGCTGCTGGTCACCGCTGCAAGGGATGCGGGAGGTGCAAACCATCCATCTGCCCTGACAGGCTCGGCCCATCGTGCTGCTTCCCATGGAACAGCTGCCGGGACTGGAAGCAGGCATTCTGCCCGCACTCCATCCTATCTCTCCCACATGGGTTTTGAGAAGTCCCCTGCTGAGGCCAGCCGTGGTTCTGTGAGGGTCTGGGCAGCCGATGTGACACCTCAGGGGGAGAGAGGAAAAGTCCTGCTGGGAATGCCGGGGAGACTGATTTCCAAAGGGCAGGCAGCTGCCTTTGAGCACTTCCTTGGCCAAAAAAGCTGGCTGGCGGGGACACCTCAGGCCCAAGGGCATAGGTGTGGGTGTCCTCTCTAGAAGCAGGAGGATCCAGGAATTTCCAGGTAGGAGGTGGAGGAATTGAAGTCCCCATTGATGGGCATGGAGGACATGCCAGGGGGTACTCAGCCCAGCACTGTGGATTCAGGCTGCTTCTCAGCCATGTGCTGTTAATGGTCTCCTGGTGAGGACAGGGACATTGATGGTGCCTGAGGATACTCTTCATCCTTGGGCTGGGACCCTGGCATGGCAGAAGATGTTGGAGCACCTTGGGCTGTGCCCAGCACTATCCCCCCCCCCCAGGAGGACTGGCCCCAGGAACCAAACTGTCATGTGAGATAAGGACAGGGGCCCCCTGCCTGCTGGGGTCCAGGGGTCCAGGGTCCAGGACCTGCTCCGTGGCACAACAGCAGTAGGAAGCAGCCAGCAAAACTGTTCCTAAGCACACGCGCACATTCCTATGTGCACAAGGAAGCGCAAGAGGGTAAAATAAAAGAGACAAACAGGGAGATGTTTGCCTAATTTGCATGGGTCATAAATAAAACCATGTGGCAGCTCTGAACAAAATGATCCTTGGATTTCCACCAAAAAGGTTTGGCCATTCCTGTGTTAGAAAAGGTTGAGAAACCCATCTGCAGACAACCCATGTCAAACAGAGCTTCCATGCAGAGGACAGTGTGAGGAGGACACCTCATCAACGCCAGGGACAGGCAGGACCCTGCACATAGGGTGATGTTCCTGCTCTTCCAAGACTGTAACTCACTCCTTATTATTTGCAGACACAAAGTCATGTTTAAGGGCTTGTTATGTCCTATTCATTTCAGACTTAATTCCTGACATCTGCAAGAGCTTTCTGCCTTGAAATGCAGTGTGCATGCAGGCACCGGCGGTGGCAAAGACTGAGCAGCCATGTACAGAACTCGCAGACAAATGCAGCACTGCCCATCTGCAGTTGGGTGTCCCCAACCTGGCCTCTGGCTGGCAGCGGGCAGTGCCGTGTCCATCCTCCTGCCTGCACTGGTGTGGCCACGTGCAAATCCACAGGGATGGAGCTGGAGGTCAGTGACGAGCACACAGAGCCAGCCTTGCCTGTGTGAGCAGCAAGGTCAGGATCAGCCCTCTGGGGACAGTTATGAAAGGGAGGGAGAAAACTGTTCTCAGAGCAACAGCCCGTGCTACAGTTCCGCAGATCCCAGTTGGACACCAGGGACAATGCCTTCTCTGGGATGGTGGGATGAGGATGGGGTCCCCCTCCTCAGCCGTTTCTGAGGCCCCTGCCTCGTCACCTCTGCCCTTTCTCCTAGGCTGAAAACCTTCCCCGTGTTTCCTGGAGCAATTTCAGCTCCCTGAGCCCAACCCACCACCATAAACTGGAGTTGCCGCAAGAACTCTCTGCGCCAGGAAACCTGTCAGCGTTGTACAAGAAGTGGAAATGCCTTTAACCCCATCGCCTCTCAGAAACTCAATTCCCAGAAATTCTGGAGACGCTCTGCCAGGAAAAGTTTTGTCGAAGGACTGGGAGGACTGCAAGAGTCGCCCTTTTTAGGAAAGCCACCAAAAAAGAAATCACAAAGCTGCAAGTCCTGCTGCCAGTTTCCCAGGCGCGCAGCTGCCTTCGGGAGCAATCCCTGCCGGGTGGCGGCAAACCACCAGCATCGCTCGCATGGCAGAGCCCGCCTGTCCACACGCCCGCAGCATCCCCGGCACTGCCTGCCCCACAGCCCCAGGCAAGGCAGGAGCCCGGAGCAGCCATCCTGGCGCAGCTCCCCCAGCACTGGCCAGGGGCAGCAGGCAGGGCTGGAGACCTGGTTGCTTCGCAGGCAGGTCCGCCAGGATGAGCGGAGCATCCTGCCCCGCATTTGGAGGACACATGGCAGCTGAGCTGGCAGGCTTTGAAAAGGGCTCCAACAAGCAGCCACTTAACTTTCGCCAGCACAAGTCGAAGAGAGGCTTTAAGATCGTGCTCCTGCTCCAGAGCTGCTTGGGATGGTGCTAGGCAGGACCCAGCAGCCACATCTGCCCCTGATCCGCCCTGCACGTGACAAATATCCCTCTGCTGCTGCCTGGGACAATGATCTGTCCTTTTCGCCACTTCCCCAGAGTCCAGCCTTGTGAGAGGCTGAGCCGCCTCGCTGCAGCTGCAGGATCCCCCACCCTCTCTCTGCAGTCACCACTGTCCAGCAAGGTGGATGCATATGGATGGAAGGCATCAAACCCAAGCAGCTGTGACCATGCAGACTATGGAAATGGTGCTCCAGATGTTTTCATAGAATCACTGAGTGGTTTGGATTGGAGGGGACCTTAAAGCTCATTCAGTTCCAACCCCCTGCCATGGGCAGGAACACCTTCCATTAGATCAGGTTGCTCCAAGGCCCCTTCCAACCTGGCCTTGAGCACTGCCAGGGATGGGGCAGCCACAGCTTCTCTGGGCAGCCTGTGCCAGGGCCTCAGCACCCTCACAGGGAAGAACTTCTTCCTAAAGCCTAATTTAAACCTCCCCTCGGTCAGCTCACAGCAGGTGGATGGTGGTAAATGGCAGAAAAAGCCATGCCAGGGAAGCTCAAGGACTTGCCCTCACATTCCCAAGCCCATCAAGGACCAGCAGGGATATAACAGGGGATGCACAGTGCTGACTGTACCAGAAACAATCCCATAGCTCCCCAGTTAGGGCCTGGTCAACACCCTGTCTCCCAGCTGAAGCCCACCTCAGACCACCTGGGGCATTAGGAAAAGGTGTGGGTATTGTAGCTTCCTCCCTGCAGCCAGGCATACGAGTGATGGCTCAGGCTCTGGAGGAGCTGGGGACACCGGGTGGGCAGCAGAGCGGGCAGTGCGTGCAGTGGGCTCCCCGGGTGCGAGGCAGCAGTGCAGGCAGCCACGCTTGCTCTGCCCGCCTGCCAGCAGCTGAGTGTGGCTCCAACATCCGGGGAGGGAAGGGAACAAAGAGAACAATTGCTATTGTTCTCCAGGACTTTCTTTGGGCCAGTTCCTCCAGCGCGGTGCTGCTGTGATGCCACTGCAACCACAGCCCCACTGCACTCGGAACTGTACAGGCACCAGTGGGGACGTGGCTCCTGTCCCTCTGTGCCGGCCACCCAACCCTGAGAGCCTGGCCCCCATAGCAGAGATGGAGGCAGCATCCTTCACAGAACCCGTCCCTGTGGGGGTGCTGAGGCCCTGGCACAGGCTGCCCAGAGAAGCTGTGGCTGCCCCATCCCTGGCAGTGTTCAAGGCCAGGTTGGACAGGGCTTGGAGCCACCTGGTCTAGTGGAAGGTGTCCCTGCCCATGGCAGGGGGTTGGAACTGGGTGAGCTTTAAGGTCCCTTCCAACCCAAACCAGTCTGGGATTCTGTGATTCTGTGATCCTTGGCAGGGTTACCCCACACACCACAGTTCCTGTCCCACTCCTCAGCGCCATTGGGAATCCCCAAGATGCTCGGGTATGGTGACATCCAGCTTCCCAAGCTGCCATTACCTGCCAAGGCACAATGCCTGTGGCAGGGAAGAGGGGCGCACAGCCCATTGCTCAAAGTGGTAGGGAAGGGAAGAACAGAGCAAGATCAAGCTGTCCTGGGACCCCGGCTCCTCATCCCCTTCACTGGTCCCACACAGTTGCCGCAGCAAGGACAGCAGCCGTTGCTGGCAGCAGGGCCTCACGCAGCAGGACTACACACAGCAGGATGAGCATCCCCAGGACTGCTCCCTGAGCAGGGCTGTAATTACAGCCCATCCCCTCCCAGTCCAGCCCAGCAGCATCTAGCCTGCGCTGCCTTTGAAGTCTGGGCTTTCAGAAACCACCACCAGGCTGCTCCGAAGTGCCCTTTGAGAGTGGGGATGGACTGCAGCCAGGAGGGGACAGGGGAGGGGGGCAGCAGGGCTGCTGCAGGAGGGGGAGCTGGGGTACCACCAATGGGGTGCTCAGCGCGTGGCATCACCCTGGGCTGATTGGTCTCTGTGGGTCTGCAGGTGAAGGTGGAATCTAATGTGTGAGAAGGGATTCAACCTGAGTCTTGTTTGATGGGGATTGTAATCCATTGGCAAAATAAACCAGATGCACCCTGGTTACTGGCTGCGTGTTAAAAGGATGGATGCTGAAGAGCATCAAATGCTAAAAGTAAGGCTGCATGGGCACAGTTTGGACAAGTGGCTTCAGCAACAATACTGACGCTTTCATAAACTCATGTTTCATATAGAGCCCTAAGACCTTACTAAGGCGATCAAATACAAGTATTCCCACAAAGGCCATGCCTCGGCTCCAAGGTGGAAGAACTTGTGTCAAAGCAGGATCTGGCCAGGGACAAAACTCAACTTCTCATCACCTCTCCAGGCAACGCTCCTTTGAAAACACCTTCCCTCCAGCCTGCGCTTCCAGCATCCCTCCTTCAAACTGGGGAGCAAAGCCAAGCTCCAGCTGAGCAAGGCCCCTCCTGAGCCCCCCTTGCAGCATGCCCACATATACCAACCGGAAGACTCTTCAACCCCAAAGGCTTCCAACATTGCATAAAAGTAAACTTCCCCGACTTGGTCACTGCCCCATGCTCCAGCATTCCCTAGCTCCCAAGGGGATAAATCACCAGGGGAAGCTGTGCAAGGCATAAAGCTCTGGGGATCGTTCCAGTCAGCTCAGAGGCGTGGGCATCTCTCTTGCTCTTCAAACACAGGATGAGATTCCCTTCCCTACTGGCTGTCATTGACCAAGGCTGGAGGGATCGATGCACTGACCAGAGCAGTGGAGGAAGACAGGAATGCTGGTGAAGCAGCACACCCAGAGAGGAGCCTGTGCAAACGTGTCCCAGGGCAGACTCGGCGAGGGAACCGCACTCACCTCACGCTGTCCTGCCAGCCCCGCTTTGGGTTCAATCTGCTAAATTGTTCTGGCATGGCAAAAACTGGTTTGGGGCAAAACACCCAACCGGGCTGTGGGCGAGAGCATCCCCGGGCCGGGCCCAGCACCCAGGAGCGTGGGTGCCCCCCCGGCATGCTGCATCCTGCATCACTGTGCTTTGAACCCACCTCCCGCATCACTGCACAGCCCCACAGGCGCAGCTGCGTTCGCCTTCACCCCACAGCCCGGCAGCAATGAACCCACCCTCATGGGCAACCCCTGCAGCTCCCCTGGGCAGAGAGACCTGGCTCCTTTAGAGCTGTGACAGCAGCACAGAGCCTCTTCTTCCGCTGCCTGATTCCTGCGTCCCTGCATCACAGAATCCCAGACCGGTTTGTGTTGGAAGCGACCTTAAAGCTCATCCAGTTCCAGTCCCTTGCCACAGGCAGGGACACCTTCCACTAGATCAGGTGGCTCCAAGCCCCATCCAACCTGGCCTTGAACACTGCCAGGGATGGGGCAGCCACAGCTTCTCTGGCCAACCTGTGCCAGGGCCTCAGCACCCTTATAGTGAAGAACTTCTTCCTCATATCTAATCTCAATTTCCCCTCTGTCAGCCCAAACCCATTCCCCCTTGTCCTGGCACTGCAGGCCCTTGTAGAAAACCCCTCTCCAGTTTTCTTGTCAGCCCCTTTAGGCACTGGAAGCTGCTCTAAGGTCTCTCCAGAGCCTTCTCTTCTCCAGGCTGAACAAGCCCAGCTCTCAGCCTTCCTCCATAGCAGAGGTGCTCCAGCCCTTGGAACATCTTCATGGCCTCCTCTGGACTCATTTGAGCAGCTCCACGTCCTTCTTGTGTTGGGGGCTCCAGAGGTGGACACAGGACTGCAGGGGGGGACATCCCACAAGAGTGGATTAAAGGTGGAGAATCACCCCCCTTGACCTGCTGGTCACACTTCTTGCACTTGGCCCTGCTGAGCTACATGAGGTTTCACCTCTCCAGCCTGTCCAGATCCCCCTGGACGGCATCCCTGCCCTGCAGTGTCAACCACACCACACGGCTCGTTTTGTTGGCAAACTTGCTGATGTTGAATGCATCGAAGTGTCCCCAGAGAACCCTGCCCTGGCAAGGCAGTGCTGGCTGGTGCCCCACACACGCAGGAAGGGGACTTGGCCCGGGACTTGGCTCATCTCCCCTCACACCCTTCCGCAATGACATGACTAGACAGACCCACTGGCAAATCGCTCCCTGAGAGCTCACGCACTCACTGCTAACACCAGCAGCTACCCTGTAATAACCCGCTGTCCCTATCATTACCATTAATTATATATTAACATACCCCATAATCTTAACAGCTGCTCAGTCACATCTCAGGGGTGTGAGCTGCTTTCAGAAGCCACCTGGCTCCCTCTCCTCTGGCTCTTACAGCCACTCGTCCTGGAGAGGGGCTTGCAGCTGGGGCAGGACTCAGATCCAGCAGGCAGCCATGAGATCAGGCCTGGGGTGGGCAGGAAGGTCACCAGAGCTGGAGTCATAGGGAAGGCACTGATGTCCTGGCCGCTCCGTGTTCCTAAGGGACAGCACCAAGCACATTATGCAGGATCACCAAGCATTAAGCTTGAGCAATTCCCCACCAGCGCTGAGTTTCAACCCTGCAGCACCAGGAGCCTTGTACCACTGATCTGTGACCCCAGTAGGGCTTTCGATGCATGTGGCACAGGGTGGGACCTGGCTGCATGAAAGGAGACACCCCACTGGGGCTGGTGCAGGGGTTCAGCCACTCCCAACCAATGTGGGACAGCACATCCCAACCGTACGCTACAGGAGTTCTCCAGACCCATGTACCACTCCAAGCATCCCCCAGCAGGCAGCAAGACCCTCAGCATCCCTCACATCGGACTCCTCCTCCCAGCTTGCGGAAGGGAGAAGTGATTTCCTTCTTCCACCAAGCCAGAGAAAGTTGAGAGATGCAACAGAGGGGATGTAACCACAGAGCTGCTGCCCCTTTCTGGGGCTACCTCCCAGAAGCTGTGCCAATCCCGCATGTGAGACTATCCCAGGACCAGCAGCGCAGCTGGCACTGCAGATGGACATACAGGTCTGTGCTGGCAGAGGTGGTGCTTCTTTTTGATTCTGATAGGGGTAAACCACACACAGCATCCTCACGAAGACACAACCTCAGGGAGAAAAGCAAGGATCTTCTAGACAGAGCTGTCACCATTTCATCTCAAAGGCACCACACTGCCTTCCGTTCATGATGCAGCTCCATCCAAAAAGCAAGCTGGAAAGCAGCCTGGGGCTGGCTCTGCCCCGAAGCTGCAGCTGTTTCATGTGGCTCCAACGCCTCTCGCCCTGCAGCTCGTGCTTTCAAAGTGCCGCCTGCATGCACACAGGCACACAAAACACAGTTAATGAATGTCTCGCGTCCCGCTGTGTGTGTTCTGACACAGCCCTGCTTGCCAAGGGATGTACGTACATACAAAGGCTTTAAAGAGGATGTTCCCGGCATTTCTTAGCTTTGTTGAAGGGGTTTGGGTTTTTTAATATAAAAGCCTAAAGCAAACATAATCCAGAAGAAGGGATTTTTAGAAAACTTGAGTACTTTACCTGCATGTGCAACACCTGAGAGCCGCCACACTCCCTAAGGCACGTGTTTTATAGTAACCGTTTCAGGCTGAAACGAAGGCAACTGCTCAAAGAACATTGCTACTGGCTAGTATTACACACACTGCCAATGTCAGCGCTCTCTCACAGGGGCAGAGGATTAAGCCTTTCAGGGACCACGGCTCGACACGGCAGCTTTATGTGCTTTAACTGCGCTCAGACGTTTCACAGTTGTAGTAAGCTGCCTGCACAGTGAAAGCCTCTTGGTGCACAGCACAGGCATGGAGCCAGGCAGGATGAACGCTTGTGCTGGGTGCAAGGATTCGGGTTATTATGGAATAATGAAGATGAAACTTTCTGTCCTGTGAGCCAAGCAAACTGGGAACCTCACACACTGATCATGGTGTCACGTTTAAGCCTTTCAATGAACACGAACACGAACTCCCGGTTCCAGCTATGCAAACAGCCATCACTCAGGACAGTTCTCACCTTAACAAGGCAAGTCCTACCTCTCTGAGGTGGACATCTGCTTACCTTTTGTCAACTGCAAGACTGCTCTTATGTATGTTCCCTGGGTGGCTTAAAACACCCAAGTTACCAAGCCCATTGCATGCCAGTCACTGAAAAATAAACCATTTTGTTTCTAAGCAGCAGAGGTTTGGGGACTATGGAAACTCTCAGAGGAACTGACATTGGTCCTCGAACGTGAGAGCTAGTATCAGCAAATTCTGAATGATGTATTAAATTTCATGATCCACCTGTTGCCATAACCAGACCTTCCTAGGCCAGATACATGGATCATAGCAAGTTCTTTGTAAGAAGCAAACTGCACCACATCTGCCAGCTGTCAGGTTTTTATGGTCTTCTTTGAATTATCAAGTCATTGCCATCATTAGAGAACTTACCTGGAAAGCCCAAGTCCCTGTGTCAACTCCTCCACTCCTCTAAACCATCCCCTGTGTTAGAATAAACTCTCCACTCCTTTGGACTAAGTCAGAATTGGTTACCCACAGAAAACACCCACTGCAATATATTTGCATACATCTATGAAAGGAGAAAATATAATCACTTTATTTTTAGTATACAGACTAAATCCCACTGTAAAATAATGAGAGAGCACATGTGAATAGAATACTCCGCACTTAAGAAAGCCCGCGTTTGCCATGTCTGTGGAACCCATCATTTGCTGTGTGGTGCTCGCAGCTCTCCAGCATCACCTCCAAAAGCAGCTGCAGTACTCCCAGGAGCAACACTCCATCCACTACAATTCAAACAATGCTCCCAGGTTGCATAAAAGTGCTACATTTTCCTGTATACCTTGAAATACTAGTTAGGTACAACACTATCTCATCATTTCTGCTCCCAAACTATGGCAAGTCCCCCCTCTCACCCTTACACCGAAGCAAGAAGAATTACTTCTACAAGGAGGTGAAATCAGCAAGTTGTGGCAACACAAACTTCAGAGGTGCAGAACGATGGCATACTGTAATCTGCAGCATGTGAACATGCAGCAGACCGCAAGGCATAAATACTGACGAGTTGCACACAGGCGCAAGCACACAATTGCCTCTGTGAAGCTCTCTCCATGGTGCGACTTCTTCCATGTCACATATATCAATGGGTGTGTTATTGCTTGTAGTAAATTGGACCTACATAAGAAATTCACTTGCAAAGCACAAAAGTCACCAGTGGCCTCTAAGCAGCTTTACAGACTGATCCTTGCAGCTGGATTTTTGCCACATGCTCCACACCAGCAGTCGGCTACAACATTCTGCAGTTCAAAACCTGCATCTCCCATCCTCTAGCAAACACAGCGTCTTCTCTGACTCATATTTAAGTACACTACTGCAGGCAGCATAAAGTAGTATTACAGTTAACTTTTTACAAAATTCATCACCTTCATCTTCATTCAACTTAAGAACAGCTGACCTGGGCTGTAATGGCAAAGGCCAGTAGTGCCCAATCCTCTCAACACCCAAATGTCAATAGAAGAGGAGCTGACATTATTGCAGATATTATTATATGGAGCAGACACATTCTCACTGGATTTTCAGGCTGCCAATGACAACTTTGCCCATGGTGACCAAAAGTGTTTTAGAATCCAGACTTTACATCTTGTACCTCTAACTGAATGTAAAGTTTACAATTGAGTGCCTTTAAGGAGTAATAAAGCAGCTCTTGGGATTTCTTTCCAAGCAGACACTGACTCAAAGCTCAGTACAAACTCACAGTGTTACAGGGGACTCCCAGCCAGTCACTGACAACTCCCTAAATCTTCTCTTACAGTTACAAGCTGCACAATCACTTTCTTTCCAAATGCATCCTGACTATAACCTTGTTTGACAGCCTCTCTTCCTAACTCTACTCTTTATATAAGTTCTGACTACAAATGCTGTCCTTAATAAGTATCATAAAATTGATTATTTCCTGTCTACTGGTGCTCCAGATGCAATGCTACCTATAAAAACACACAAATAACTCTTCCAGCAAGTGATCCAAACCAGCACTGTTCTCAAACAATGGGTTGGCAAAGGTGGGCTGCAGATTGCAAAGTCTCCAAGCTTTCCATATCACAAAGTGAGGTAGCAACAAGCAGCCTTTGAAATAGCACTGTCTGTGTATTTTCCCCTAGAATTAAATTCCTCTTGCACACAATGTAGTGAGTGAACTAGAGGCTTCTCTGGAGCAGAGGAAGAAGAAAAGAGATGGTAAATAAATAACAAATGATAAGAAGAATTAGGCCAATAGCTTTGCAAAGTTTTCCTTTTTGGTACCAGCACTGAGCACGGCTCATTTTCAGGTGGAGAGGAATACAAAACACTTCAGTCTCTTTGTGAGCTTAAAGTCCAAGTGACTTCTGCACAATCTGCTTGGCAATTTTGTTAAACTGTTCTCTGTCTTCCCGCCACATCTTGGAGGCATCTACATTGGCTCCACTTTCATCATTTGGCTCTGAAACGAGAAAGACTGAAAGGTAGGTGGACAGGTAGGCAATGGAGCAAGACCCTCTCGCTTCTTCAATAATGCCCCTGTGCTGCCACTTCCCTGTGGCTCTGACATGCTTCCCCTGCGGCTCTGACATGCTTCCCCTGCGGCTCTGACATGCTTCCCCTGCTTGGGACCAAAGAAACATCACTAGAAAGAAAATTCAGTGACAGCCACTGGATTCCCAAATGGTTCTCACTGAACTGATCACAAGAGAGTATCACAGCAAGGTCGACTTTAGGTAGAGACAAGTGGCAGAGGAGCAATACTTTCTTTTGTTTATGCTCTCAGCAGCTGAGACCCAGCATGCACATGAAACACCACAATGAGGCGCCACCAGTGCTGTTAAGGGGGTGTAAAACTGCATGCTGCTCCTGCAAAATGTCTCTTTCTGGTTTTGCAGCTTCACAGACACAAAGCCCTCCTGACCAGGCCACCCAAACAGGCTCTGGCACGCTCTGGAATAGCTTGTTCTATTAAAAAACAACAAAACAGACCAAGAAAACCCATAGAATGCTTTCATTTCTGCAACATCTTTCATCTGAGGATTTCTGGGCATTTTACAAAATACATTAAACCCCCCCACACTCCAACACTTAATTTTGTACAGAGGTAAACTACAACATGGGATTCATTAGGCTCATGGTCAGCATACAGTGGGACAACTGTCGACAGGATTACACAAATTACTAAGCTAGAACATGCTCTACCCACTTTGGTTCACGTACCAGTCCAAATCCACCCCAAACTAGTTCATAGCAGACATCTTGGGCTCTTACCTTTCTTGATTCAATTACAGAATCCCAGAGTGGTTTTGGTTGGAAGGGACCTTAAAGTTCATCCAGTTCCAACCCCCCTGCCATGGGCAGGGATACCTTCCTCTAAACCAGGTTGCCCCAAGCACTGTCCAGCCTGGCCGTGAACACTGCCAGGGATGGGACAGACGCAGCTTCTCTGGGCAACCTGTGCCAGGGCCTCAGCACCCTCACAGTTAAGACACAGTGGACAATGCTGATGGCCTGCCCTTAAAGACAGTAGATGTGTAAAATCTTTTATCATTCAAAAATGATTCTGAGGGACACATCTCTGTTCTTTTCAGGCAGTTCAGTGGCTCTGTCCACTATGTGAAAACCGATGCATCTTTCAGGGAGCTCTACACAACAGCCCTTGCTGGATTTAGGGAAAGACATTAAAAAAGCTGTACAAGAAGTTTTTTCACCTCACCCCTCTCCTGAAGAAGCCCTCCTCTGAACCACAGATGGCTGAATGGGGTACATGAGAAATAACATACAGAAACGGAGGGTGCTGGCTTGTTAATCTCCCATGGACTCCAGTTCACCCTACTGGTTAGATCTGGCTCAACCATCTTCTAAAGCCAAATCCAACATGGGCTGTAATCAATACCTTTACAACTTGCAAGAGTTGAATGAACAACATAGACAAATACAAAGATGAAGCCCAGGTTTTGTGCAGGAGCAGGCAACCCGGGGAGCCCCTGGACCCACCTGACCATGGCCATCTGCTCAGCTGCTGCTGAGCAGCTTTAAATGTCCTTTGCTCATTTAAAAAACATCAAACAGCAAGAAGCAGCTCTAGCTAACTCAGTAACTCCTATCTGAGCTACTGCTAATAAAACAGCAGTCCTTACCTGCCAGCATGCTAACAACTGACAAGAGGATCTTTTCCACACTCTGCACGGGACTCCACCGCTCAGCACTGCTTTCATATCCCATGGGATCATCCCCAGGAGCATGAAGAATAGAGATGCAAACTCTCCCATCTGGGTAAACTGCACAAGAAGTACAGGGGATTGATTGTTAATCAGTGGAAACACTTGGCCTCTCCAGATCTTTAGCAGAGATTAGTATTTGGACTTGGCCTTCACATGACTGAAGCTAAGCCTCTTCCAAAGGCAAGAGGACACAAAATCTGAAAGAAATCTAGCAAAAATCTCCTTTAAGCAAATCTGACAAACTTGAGTCATCCTTCTCCAGCAGAAGCCCGCTGGGAACATTTCTGTCATTTAATAACCAGCCACAGGATCTGTGGAAAAATACGAGATGCAGCCTGGTGGAACAAGGCAAGTATTTATGCGTAGACACAGTTCCCAGTAGGTAACCAGTCCTCTTTAAATCAAAGGACAACAGTCACACAGCATGTTGGAGTCCTTCACTAGATTGAGACTGTAAAAAAAATTAAGCAAACCTGCTCTGCTGCAGCAAGGAGGAAAATCGGTACGCTATAAACAATAAAATCGATCCTATTTCGAGCATTATGGAGGTGCAACCAGAACAGTTCAGACTACTGCTTTTAATTTTGCTTAAAGCTCAGTGGGATTAAATTGCCTGGAAACAAGGTAACCTATCAATTAAGGATACAGCCATCTTCTCCTCCCACCTTTAGCACAAGCAAAGCATCTGCAACAGTACAAGTCATCTTCAGAGATACTGAGCTCCACTGACTTGATAACGAGGGCAAAGAAAGCTTGAAGAGGCAACACCGAGAGAATGGAGTTTGAAACACTGTTTCAGCAACATGGCATAAGGCTGGAGCCTCCCAAGGAAGGACACCTTCAGCCCAGTACTTTCAGTGCTTCCATTCCTTAGGCGACCAACCTGTGCCACTGTCAGGAAAACAAGACAGAACAAAACGAGGGAATAACTGCTGGAAGTAGTTGTGCTCATTTTCAGTTCTTTCCATTCACTTAGCTGATGTCTGCACAAGCCTGCAACATGTAAGCACTTTGGAAGACTTTTATTTACGTCCCTCTCTTGCAGCCCCAGGCTGAAGACTGGAACTGTTCTAGCCATAGCTGGAAGAAGTGAAAAAAAAGCATGTGCTGAATCAGCAGTTCTCCTTGCAAGTTAAGAACACACTGGTAGAAGGTATTTCACTTGTAAGTTACTCTAACGCTTTTACGCAGAGCCTCATTTGAAACAGCTGGACCATAGCAGGACAGTCAAGACAGCAAAGGTTGATTCCTCTGATGTAACTCATCTTCCCACTTCGTCACTAAATGCTCGTGCAAGACTTGCCAATAATTACTACTTGAAGTTATCTTTACCAGAGCATCCATCAACATCATTTAAGAGAAGACAGTTCTGCGGTGTCTCAGTTCCCCATGTACATAACACAAACTGCGAAGACAAGGTAACACAGCAGACTTCTTAAACATCATCCTTGCAGTTCCTTAGAGGTGGAGGAGTAAGCACATAAGCCACCCGCTTTCTACAGCCTGTCTGGGTAGAACCAGACCATCACAACCCCACCTGAGAAGCACAATTCTAGAGTCTACTTTTGGTGATCCCAATTTTAGATTAACATCACCCAGAATCACAGGACTTTAAAGATCTAAGCTGACCATCCAGTATATTCCAGTAAACCCCACTAAGGAAGCACTCACACGTAACATGGGAGTCAGGCAGCCTGCACCTCTCCACACCCCACTCCTCCCTGCTATGCTGTGCACAAAGCAGCTGCCAGCAGCAAACCTCAAGCCAAGGCCAAAACTGGAGCTGCACAGTACTGTGTGGACATGGATTTTCTCACGGAGATCAGTCCTGCCAAGAAGTTTGGGTGAATGAGTCCAGCTGGAGCAAGATGCCAATGCAGCCACACTGCTTCCAGGCGCCAAACTTTGCACTGCTGCAGACATCAGAGCTTCAGAGGTGATTCTACACTGCCTTGGGCGTGTCAGCACAATTCTACACTGTGATATGCAGGTGTGTCTTTCAGAGGAGTACATTAAGATGTGGACTAAACTGGCAAGGATCTGCAACAGTGGTACTCTGAGAAGGGAAGAACAAAACTTCAAGAAATTACAAAACTTAACATCCTTAGAACAGGATGAAATAAATTGATTTCCATCCTAGATTAAGATTTGTGTTATGCAAGTGCAAGAATGTCAGCTGGGAAGGAAACACTAGGCAGGAAGGCAGCACTTTTGTTTTATTGCTCTCAAGTGTCAGAGGCCTAATAGCCTAGAATACAGATCCAGCACCTTCAACTTCTTCCACTGAGAAGTCTTAAGATAATCTTGTCACTACGAGAATGGCAGAGAAAAGGCCAGCAAAGCCTTAACATTAAATACCTGCAAACGTGTCATCTGCTTGAACAGAGCACACTGTATGGACCATCAGAAATATTGCTAAACCTGAGAGAGAATCCACCTTGATAAGGATGCCAGCTCTCCTGCTGCAAAAGTTAGGTTTTAAGGTGCACAAGCAACCCACTTCCCCACACATCCTGCTGCATCAGACTTACTGTTTGGATGGAACATCTCACATGTGAACCTCATCTTCGGAGGACTTAACGGGTAGTCAAGTGGGAAGCTCAGGACAGCAGGGAACACCCCATACTCAAAACAGGTGTCTTCTGGACCCCTAGAAACAGATAAAAAGCTATTCACCAGAGTTTTAAATACTTCTTTCACCCAAGCTCTTGTCTAATGAGACATGTGAGGTTTGGGCCATATCAGTCTCCTTCAGAAAGCAAAGAGTTAACGCACTCTTACCCCACACCTCATAAACTTAAATCCAAATATGGGGCTTGGGAGGGAAGGGGGAAATCAAAGCTTGCACACTAAATTACTAGGAAGGTCACAACACTGCTTAATTAGCAGGGTGTGTCTGGATAAAATTGGAGTATCTGGCTCCAAGGCATGTTCCAGGATTTGAGCATCTGCACGTCAAGAGAAGGCAGAGGCAGGTGTGGGACTCCTGTGCCTTTGAAGATACTGTTATGCTGCACAAGGTAGAGATGTCAAATGCTATAGCTCAGAAATAATTTATAAAGCCCACGGAGATTCAAGCTGCCAGTTTCGAGCACAACCACCCATCCACACTTATCGCTGACTGATGAAAACACTCCACAACAATGCTTCATGAAAATAAAAACAAAGCTCAGGGACCATAATTGCTAGAGGCAGGACAACAATGTCTCTTTGCAGACTTAAGATACTTAGTTTGCACATCCTTGAGCACACACAAATGGCTTCATCAGGGTTCCTGAAGAAACATTTCCTTGGGTTCACCATCTAGTTCAAAGTGCAATGAAGTTGAGAATGTAAAGACAACCATTTCACCCTCCCTACGCATAACATTTTTGGAAAGCAAGCAAAAAATTTGCTTAGCCATGATTTATTAAAACTTGATGTACCATGTGGAAGTTATAACACAAACATGGTCTCCCCTGACTGGAAAGTACAAAACAAGCTTCACCACTTGAAAATCTTAGCCAAGAAGACCTTATGTATTCAGGAAAAACCTTTTCAAATGAGGGTTATACTGCCTGGGAAATAAGGTTTCGGAATATATTAATGCTTCCTCCTCTTCCCAATGCACTCTCCATGCCAGAAAGAACATGAAAGTTCAAGCACTCCTAACAGCTAAGACTGCAAGTGGCAACCTACAGAAAAAGAAAGCTGAGCCCAGAAAGAAAAGAAAGAAAAAAGAAAAAAGAAAGCCTAAAGCCCTAGAAGGCTCACTCTCCTGAACCTTGGGATTCAAAAGACTTGGCTGATAGATAAACACAAGAACACCGTGATTTAACCCTGAGTATTGACATTGGCAGGTAAGATTAGAGGAATGCATCAACATAGAGCAAGAATGAAAGCTTAACCAGCTCAACCGTTTTCATCCCCTTCTGGCCTTTTCCCTAATTTGGTCAGCATTCAATTCGCATCTGAATGCATTTTTTCATGAACATTTTAATTCCAGCTGCATTTTAAAGGCTTATTGTTGAACTTCTAAGAGTATGTACATATACCCATTGAAAAGCTGGTGTGTGTCTCATGTTCTGTTTTGACAGCAAACACACAGCCTTAAGGGCTCTTCTGTCAAATATATTAACCCAACATGCTCCATTTTAGGACCTTTACTCTGTGAGCAAAATGTTTTTGTTTTAGCCATTCAGTGCTGCCAGGATCAACTTCAAAGAAATGATTAAAGCTGATCCAAGACAGCATTTGCAACTACAAAACACTCAGGCCACAGCATTTAAACTTGACAGCATCACTTTCAGTTCAAAAAGGACATTGGCAGGGCCAGAGAAGTAAAGAGCAAAGCACCTTTTGCAATCACACCACCTGCTCTGCGAAGATTTCAAAGCACATGGACATGGACAGTGGGATTGAGTGCACCCTCAGTAAGTTTGCCAGCAATAAGCTGTGTGATGTAGTTGACACGCTGCAAGGCAGGGACACCATCCAGAAGAAATTGAACAGGCTGGAGAGGTGGGCCTGGGAAAACTTCATGAAGCTCAACAAGGCCAAGTGCAAGGTCCTGCACCTCAGTCAGGGCAACTCTAAGCACAAATACAGGATGACTTGCCAGACAACCAAGCTGCTTAGTTGAGTGAGAGATACGACAAACAACTCTGCTGACACAAGACACAGCATGAAAATAAGAAACTGAACTCCACAAGCTGGCTGACTTAGGCAAGGAGAAGAAAAGGATGGTGGGTATATCTGCCAAAATACGGGGGAAAAGCGCATTGACAAGGACAACTAAGTCTGTAATCACAGCTTCACGTACAGTTGTAAATGGTTTTCTTATTTGTAAAAAGATGCTGGAAAAAGACCAAAACGCACAGTCACCAGATGCTGAAAAGGGGAATTCCATGCTAAACAAATTCATAAGCCTAATTATATATCTAATTACCTTTTCTAGACAGGTTTTTTGTAAGTTGACTTCGATTTATCCTGGTTAGTTTTCAAACAATCTTTAGGCTAATAAAGTTCTTAACAATTATGTGGGGTCTGTGTCTTTTGTGGATAAATGTTAATAGCACACACCTGTATATGCCAACCAAGGAGGACAAAACTTGGTCTTGAAATGCTGAAGTCACAAACTTGCACAGCACAGAGCAGCACTACAGTAACGATTGTTATGATGGTCAACTCTCTTGACATGCTGGGGCTATTTATCATCAAAAGTCACCCTGCTGCAAAGATCCAGCTTTCACATACTCTAATTCAGCATCTGGAAGGCATGCTGAGGCACATGAAAAGCAACAAGGTGCTTGGTGACAGCCAGCATGGCTTCACTAAGGCAAAATCCTGCCTGACCAATTTGGTGGCCTTCTGTGATGGGGGTACGGAGCTGATGGAGAGGGGTAGAGCAGTTGATGTCATCTACATCACTTTTGCAAAGCGTCTGACACTGTCCCACACAACATCCTTGTCTCAAAATTGGAGAGACATCAGTTCGATAGGTGGACCACTCGGTGGATAAAGAACTGGCTGGATGGCCACACGCAAAGAGTTGTGGTCAATGGCTCAATGTC
>JAOEHY010013268.1:0-35704 GCA_025447955.1 Psilopsiagon aurifrons | reverse complement strand
CTGTCCATGTCACCAACAAAGATGTTGAACAAGACCGGTCCCAACACCGATCCCTGAGGGACACCACTCATTACTGGGCTTCAGGAGGACATTGAGCCACTGAGCACAACTCTTTGAGTGTGGCCATCCAGCCAGTTCTTTATCCACCAAGTGGTCCATCCATCAAATTGATGTCTTCCCAATTTAGAGACAAGGATGTCATGCGAGACAGTGTCAAACGCTTAGCACAAGTCCAGGTAGATGACATCAACTGCTCTACCCCTGACCATCAGTTCTGTAGCTCCATCGTAGAAGGCCACCAGATTGGTCAGGCAGGATTTCCCCTTAGTGAAGCCATTAGCATACATAATTTAGGTAGCACAAGAAGCTCGCATACATAAAACATCTATGTATACAAAATTTCCTGACTTAAAATCTTTATCTCTCTCTAACCCTAGAAAACACCATCTTATTTTTTCCTATGTACAAAGTAAAACCTGACTGCCCCAATGGCATTCATTCTTTTCTTAAACAGTGCTACACTACCCTGATCAATAAAAAAAAAAAAGAACATAATTTTGACTGAGGTAAGAAGTGACAAGGAAGAAATGACAGTGAAACCACCTGAACTATGACATGGTTATAGAGGGCTTGGACGTATGGAACAGTCATAACAAAATGAATAGCTTTTTGTATAAAAAGTGTAGGAAAAGAATCTTTCCCTGAAAAGGACTTTTCTGAATGACAATTTTTCTTTTCCAAAGGCCTAGCAACATCAACTGAACCTATGATGCTTCAGAGGCCTAATACTCCATTTGATGAGTATTTTTAAAGCCAATTCTGCAGGAGCTGGCATGCAAAGCTGGTAATGCAAGACTAAGCCCAGATGGAGGCTGGTTTAAAGATGCCTGACATACTTAAATCTGTTTCTTTACCAGCTTCGGGTGTGTAAGAGAAAGTAATAGTAAAAAGACAGTAATAGTAAAAAAATAGAAGAAAAAAACCTGACCAGGACCTTCTAGAGCTTGCCTGAGGGAAAATCTTAGCTTTTCACAAGGATATAACTAGGATCTCAGCAAAATATTGTGTTACCCAGAACTACATTTATTAAAGGCCTCTTCCAGAAATTAAAGCTTCTTCAGGAATAAAATTAGGCCTCTTCCATCTCAGACTGACCGACCTTACTTAGCAATAATGGCTAAACATCATGTACAGCCTGAACAAGAGAAAAAGGATTCACTGTCTCAAGAAACACATGATTTTGTGCTCCTGCAAACGCTACTCTAAAAGATGCACATCACTATCACAATTATAATTAGAAATAGATCCAAATCACAAACAGAATCTTTTTGTTGGGTGAAGCATGCTACACCCACATGGCTCTGGCCTGTTTCAGAGATAAGCTGTGATGGGAGCAGCATCTACTATAATCTATATCCAGAAGCTTGCGAATAGCAGGAAGGCCAAGATTCAGCAGGTCCATTTCTCATGAATAAATGACTTGGTATGCAGCGCTCTGACATTCATGCGTCTTGGTAGCTAAAATGTGGGTAAACACATGTAAAGTCTGGGACTCAAACAATTTATCTCTATTCCTCCTCTGTGAACAGCTGTAGAATATGAGCTTAATGGGTGAGGGGCAATGATTTTGTTGGGATTCCTAAACTTAGATCTCTAGTCATTTCTGCAGATCATTCAAGGTGATGGGAATAGAACATGTCTAATCTGCATAATATATGTATTTACCAAATAAATTTTAAGCTTTAAATCTTGAAAAAAAGCATTCTCACAGCATGCAATGCTTAGAACATGTGGGAGCTGGGACAAAAAGTGTACCATACAGTTTGGTAGTTAACTATTGCTATATAGGATGACAAATACTGGTAAATTTTTTGTAATGTGAGACAATTCCAGTTGCTACTCATAATACCACATTTAAAGGCATGACGTTTTGTGTGTCTGAGCTCTAGGAAAGATCACCATGTATTTTTTCACATACAAGCTACACTGATATGTGAATATTGCACCTAACGCAACTCTTGAAGGCTGGAATAAAAAACATCTCTAAAATTACAAAGTGTTTCACTAAAATCATAAAATTGCAAATGTTATGAGCCAAAGACTAGAATAATTTAGATAATTGCACTATTGACACTGATTTAGAGATAGGGATGTTCACACACATTTCCTCTCAATGCTGAGACCAAAAATTGCAGAATTCAGTAACCATGGAAGCATTTACTTCCCAGATCACATAGGAACAATTCTTGACAACATTCCTATCCTATATACCAGCATGTTACGAGTTTGGTGCTGTACCAATAGCATCAATAACAATTATGAGACCATTATAATAATTTGTGTACCAATTTGACACAAAACTTCCTCCAATCAGAAAAATCTGCAAATTAATCTAGCACTATTCTCTAAACAAACTAGCAGCATTCAATTAACATTTCACTGCTAACTGAATTATAATGAACACAATAAAATTTCCCAACTATTAAGTATTAGAAATGGAAGTATCTGTAGCTAGAAAAATACAAAGGAAAGGTCAAATTACAATTCTGAATATCAAAAATGACTCACAAACTTACTGAGGGTATGATGAATTCAGGTCTCATCAGGGAAAACAAGCACCATGAAGCCAGGGTCCTTGGCAATTAAAAGTCTCATAATCAATTTAGTAACTAAACAAACTAGTAACACTCAAATAGTCCACATGATTCCTTGTAAATGTGGGTAGATTTCCAGATTCTCTAAAATATGTCAACCTTGTGGCTGTCAGGCAGCAACAGCCCATTTCTTTCTTCTGGATAGGTTAGATCCTACAGTCCTGATGCCTCAGGTTTTCATGGCAATCTGTTAGTCTGCAAAATAGTCCACTTTTTTATGAAAACAATGAAATTTGCAGCCATTAAGACCACTGTAAATGCAGCTTTGTTAAGAGGTGCTAGACCACAAATTCATGTCGAGTTGTGACTATTATCTGTTGCTGTAGCCCTTCCCATTTACAGTAACCATCCTCTGCTACCAAAAGCACGACGTTATTGGTTACAGATGACAATCACTCATTTACGTTATTCTGCCAATTGACAGTATTTAATACAGACCCAAGTACAATTCTACAGCCTGTTAGAGCTACTTAATACTGTTTTCACTAGCTTTTTAAGAATGAAAATAATGTATAGAAACACTCAAGTTTTTAAACCTGCATCTAATTGCAAAGCTTTTACCCTTGCCATCAAACTTTGTTGTGCTTTTGCCAATTTATATTAAAACTTGTTGCTGCCGATACATTTGACAGTGATCCTTTAACAACCTAAACCACTGCCTTTCATGACTCCACATAAATATGGTCAATTTTCATATGTTATTAAGTATAGTGTTATCCAGCAAATCAAGATTTGATATATCCAGTCACTAGTTTATCTACATTTGATGTGAGAGCTATTGAAAGCTCTTCTGAGGCTCTCTTAAGGAAATCAGAATAAAAATACAGAATATATGATTCCCTCTGCCTCCAGCAATATAAACAAACCTGTGTCTACTTTTCTCTAAGGAGCCAATTCTTCATCAGCTATCAATAATGAATTCTTTCACTTGATCTGGCCTATATTTTTGATATATGTGAAAAGTCTTAGCTGTGTCTCCCATCATATGTTTCCCTCAATGCAAGTATAAAACATCTCTGCCTCCCTTGCCATAGACTTAACTGCTCTTCGATGCATTTGTATTCTTTTGTATCCTTAATAATGGTCTCAAAATAACATAAAAATTTCCAGTCTCATCCTGTTTAAAAAAATAAAAATTCCACCTATATAGCAGAAAACTTTCTGATTATAGTAATAATTGGGAATATGCAACATTTGGTCCTTTGTACTATTATCATCATTACTATCCATAAACCCTCCACAGCACTTTTTGCAGCAGATCACGAAGTTCACCCCAAACATAATATGTAATTTCTCCTTTATGATCAGACTGCCACACACAGCATACAGACCATGAATCCACAGCCAGCCTTCCCTTTAGTCCTCAAGGACTTCTTCAGCATCATCAATAAAGCCATTTATGACCCGTTTCATTTACAGAAGCTTTTAAAAGAATACTTGACTTTTAAAATCCTTGAAAACCTGCTAAATACCTCTCATTTGGTTGACAATGACATTTATTTTTGCTAGTGGCCTTGGTACATACGCCACAAACACCAAATTTTGACAATATATTTATGAAAACAGGGTTCCACAGTATAACTTAGTTTGATGCTCATCGTCACAGTACCTCTGAACTCCAGACACTTTCACAATCATTTTTAATTTCTCTGTCTCTACTGAGATCAGCATACCTTGTCCAAAGTATGTTTTCACCTTTGCTGATCTTCTGTTGCTTGTGGAAAAAGGCAGATTCAAATAATTCGCTAATAACAAATTCTCATTTCCAAGTAGGTGCAAACCCCTCTATCTTTTTGTGTTCAAATCTACTGTTTTCAACTCTGCTGTGATAAGTAGTTAAAACTTCAGCTTTTATAAAGTATGATTTTATTCGTTTATGCCCTGGGTATTTCTGCTCTGTGAAATGTCCAACAGTAGCCCACCAGGTCTGCATTTTTCAAGGCTGCTTAAAGCCTCTGCTCACACACTTCTACAATCTACTCTTTTTACTGGCACCTACTGCTTGCAAATAGAGTGAATCATTGTGAAACACGCTGTTGTCTGCTACCTTTCTGGAAGTTTTCAACTCCAGTAAGTCTTTTAACTACTCCTCCTAGTTATGTGCTGCCTGAACAATATGCTGGCACTGTAAATTATTGTTCTTCAGTAATGATTCACAGCCAAGGGTCTGAGAGAAGCCTGTTTTACTGAGTGCCCAAACTTTAGACACATTATATTTCATGAGCCACAACATAACACAATGCAGTCCCAAATCACTGCATATGCACACTCATTTCTTTGGCATTTACTAAAAAACTAATAACACCTTTCTCTTTGCATTACATGGGTGCATTTAATATGAGCAAAAGAAATTCAAAAAAACTACTCTTTAATAATCTGGAAGAAAGGAGGTGAATGGTTCTCACTGCTGAGCTCAGTCATGATTGCCTTCACATTTCTGAAATTATCTATCTTGTATTTTCCAGAAGGAGATTTTTTTTTCCTTTTCTGCTCAGGCACGATTAGCTCAGGCCTGCAGCCTGGTCTATCTTGCTTGCCTTTATGAAGAGAGGAACAAAGAAATCTATAAAAATCACCAGACTTTACAGTTATAACTCCATCAATTAGGTTGTCAATGACAGGTGCCCCTAGGATAAGCTGGACAGAATTTTCTGCAGATTTATATACCGGTACTAGATTTTGTCACCTTTAATCTCTTTTCCTTTTCCAACACAAGACTTTAATTTGGAAAGCACATTGAGTCATATGAAGTCTCCATGGAAACTTTTGTTCAATCCTTTGACCCATTTATGTAAGACGCTATATGCTATCAACTGACAGCATTATTAAAATTTATATCTCATTTAAAACTATCTTTGAAGGTTTAAGTGATCCAATTAGGAATCACACTTATTATATTACTTCCATACTTGGTACAGATACCAATTTCTGTGTTTCCCTAGGTAGTCTTGATAGTGTCTGCCATACTGTAGGAGACTTTCCTGCCTATTTTCTTTCTTGTGGTTCTCAGAAAGTGGTATTTATTGACAGCAGATGAACTCAGCTGGAACGCAGAAGGCCACAGAAGGCTAACTGCATGTCTGAAGGAGTTCTCTAATATTTCAAAGATGGCTTCCAGGTCACCCCAAGACTATAGAGATGCAGCGAAACAATCTGCTGTCTCAGGAGCATGTTAAAGCAAGTCAGTGTGGCTCACGAGACTGGCATCATCAGAGAGTGCTAAGATCAAGTTATACTCTTCACACTCACAGTTAGAACTGTAGAGAACCATTAACAACTTCTGCCTAAGAACAACTACCAACCTCTGACAAACATACACTTCTGTTACCAGCCAAATGAAGATTCTGGCAAGTAGCTCATGAGGCTGAGGAAGACTGTCTGTATCTGTTACGAACACAATTTCAATTCTAGTGATTGGTATGGTTATTAAACATGCGTTATAAAGCAATCTATTAACATACTGGCTTTCTTCATAAAAGTGAACATATGTATGTCAATTGCTGCATGTTCTTCTGAGCTTGGTAGCATGTGGGAACTCAAAACCCATTTTTAAGTTTGTATCAAACACAAGGAAATAATTACTCTTAGACACCCTATGGTTCTGGCAATGAAATACCGAATCATAAACTGTAAAACAGTATGTGGAGGTGGGAAGAATGGAAGGCGAAATAGAGTGCGCTTTCTGCACAGGGTCCTCAGACAGAATTATAAATTGAGACTATGCATGGCTATGTTAAATAGTACTAACACTCGGCACAGCAGAAATGGATTTTCTTAAGCAGTTTCCATATAATGGGCTTGGTAGCTTTGAGAAATGCCTTTCCCTAATGGTCATTCTATTGTTTAAGAGCCTAAAGGCAATTTTTCTAATTAAGCAATAAATTACAGCTGTAGGAAAGTCTGGTAAGTCACTATTAGACCTGTGCAAAACTCAGAACCTTCAGGTTTTTAAGGACAGGGCAAGCCTCTTACCTGACTTTACTCGAGAATTCTTCCTTCTCCACTTAGTTTTTCTTAGGGCTTTGAGATCAAAAAGCTCCCTTCAGACCTCACAATGTCGCTTAAAAGGTAGGTGGTTTTGGCTCACAGATGATATTTACCACAATAACAGCTCCTTTTCCCTCTTAATTTTCCTTCATTTTCCCCTATGAAGCTGAAAACCCCTTATTAGAGCTTTGTTCTGTGGGTTTTTTTTTTTTCTGTTTCTGTTTTTACCCTTCTGAGAGGCTGGAGAAAGGTGTTGTTGATATCCTATCTTTCTTTGTGCTCAACAACTCGCAAGATAAGCCAGATGTTTGATTACTTCCAGATCACTGGGACACAGCCAAAGGGCGTACTCCAGAAAGTCTGAGAACATAAACTGTGTCAAAATAAACCTGCTTTTTGACAGCTACACATATATCTTCAAATTGCTTCCACTGACAGAGGCAAGACCCCAGATTTGCTCCTAGGCTTTCCACCGGAATGCCCCAGCAATTCTTCCTTCTGTAGTAAACCTGGAGCTAGCAGGTGATTTTAGACCATGTCACCTTTTCCTTAGCATTAGAAAAGCTTCTGAGAAGTCTGCATTTGAGGGAGAAGAAATAAAAAGGCAGCTTTCTCAGCTAATAATACAGTTAATGGAACAGAAAGTGCAGAAAAGCTGATGGAAAGGTGCAAGGAATTATTTTTTTTTAATTGACAACTATGGGGTAGCTTCTCCATTAACCTCATGCAACTGGTAACTTGTGCAGAGGATTAATGCCCTCATGATGTAAACAGCATATGACACAGTACTTTTAGTGCTCAACATCCACAAACATCTCTAGCCTGTTAAAACCTTCCTATGCTTCTAGCTTCAGTGGTATCTTAACTAGCTGAATAGAGCAATTGCATCTTATAGAGAAAAATATTTCATGCCAAATTTGTTCACTTACCGTGAAAGAGGTAAAGCGCCTCCTCAGGCTAATGTAGAGCCCTCATCTACCCGAATGCAGAGGCCAGATTTGACATAGGCGTGCCATTGAAGTCTACAACAACATAACAGGGTCACTTTTACCTTCTCTCACTCCTGTGAAGTATTTTATTTGCATTTCCCTTAACATAAACAGCTTAGCCAAGTATTTTTCACACGTTCAAATTCAGAGCCTATCAATGCAGATGAATGATACAGATTCTCAGGCTAAAAATTACTTCTGAAAAACTGGACACTCCTTATCCCACCTTCCCCAAAAGTCCCTTAGCTAAGTATCTCTGCTGATGTTGCCCTGTCAACAAAACAGTCAAAAGGACCTCTGGAAACCCCTTGGTTTTAAAATCCTAGAAACATTTAAGAACAGAGGTATTATCACAGAAACCTTTATAATTTGTCCTGTTTCTAATTCACAAGCATTCCCCTGAAATTCCATTAGCATTCAAGTTTCCCTTAAAAACTGTAAGAGCATTTTGAAATGGTGAATTGCAAATAACTGACTACAGTTATAGAATATCAAAAGATGAGACAAAATACTAGATAATTCTTTGTAAAAAACATCCTAGTTCATTTAAATTACACATAAATTTCAATAGGCATCTCATAGAGAAGGTTTCCAAATCTGCAGTTCCATTTATCATTCTTTTTGCAAGGTTATACTCAATTGCATAGTTATGACAAGATTTAATCACAGTTAAGGTGCAAGGTACTAGCCTGAATAAAAGCCTACACAGAAACTTAAAAAATGTGTTTAGTGTAATGACGGTGAATTTTTAAAAATGAGAAATCTAGCCTTTTCTCCTTAAAGACAAACTCAGACTATACCTTATCTCTTCGCTAAAACATAAATTGTCTGACCTCAAAAGGCAGTATATGCCAGCAAGTTATTATTACAGAGAGCATGTCCCTCAGAATGTGTGAAAAAGAAAAGAGGGAAATACTACCCAGAATACTACCCAGAATACTATCTCTCTCAGCAGAGATAACAACCCCCCCCAAACAAATCTTAAACACAAGACACCAAGCACTGGTAATGGGATGCCTCTCCACAACCAATTCTGGAAAAGAAAGAGAACTAGTATCTGGTGGAAATCATAGTTTAACATTTGCATATCAGCTGGCAGAAGCTCCTAAGACTTAGCTCCAATTCCTCAAGAAGCTTAAGAACTTGATTTGCGAATATCCAATCACTAAGAAAGTATCAAAGAGGTACACTAGAAATGACTAAGAGTAATTTCTGGTGTAGCAAAGGATGTGTGTAAGCAATACTTCTGAACATTAAAGTACTGTGGCAAGAATAAATCCCATCAGGCTTCACCACGGAATCACTAGTGGATTAGCAAGAATTTCAGAAACCAGACTAATCCTCTTTTGTTTCACACACTCCTCTAGCTATTTGAAAGTAATGAGCTATGGGCCAGTGCAATTCTATGCTATCATTTAAAGTAATTAAATGAATATTGATATCAATCAAGTTAACTCCACTTAAGATTCTTTAATATATGTCCACTTCATCTTTTTACATGTGGTCCCTCCCCAGCAAAAAATTAATAGCTCAAGAAGATATTGCAACCAGATTTAAAAATATAATAGATTAATTTTGAAGAGCTCTGCCATATCATATAGCCTTTTACAGAAAAAACAAGCTAAATAAAAGCATAAGAATCATATTTGCGAATTCAAAAAAGATAATTCCTGATGAGCTTTTGGAACTCCCTAGAGAATAATGAGGATTCTTGGGATTCCTACTGTGTAAAGATTTATTATTACTTGGTGATAGGAGCTACAAAGCTAGGTAAGATTCTTTTTGCATAAAACAACTGAGGGGAAAAAGTACACTCAATTTCCACAACACACTGGTTTTGCAGGTTGTTTTCCGTTTCATCAAGTTGAAGATACTTAAAGAAATTCTGTATTCTGGTTCAACCATTCAGCTCAAAATAAGAGATGGAAAGGGAAGAGCTGTACATTGATGAATTACTTGCCAACCTATATCCCTGTCCACCCTTTAAGTTTGCTAACTTATAAAAATACAATTAGCATTTCAGAAACAAAACCTTCTCCCCCACCCCAACTTATCTAAAAGATATGTCTTCGGTAAAACAGGCTCTGAGTGACAATTATATTTCTTTCTGCTACTGAAGGAACTGATAATAGCAGCCAACTGAGCATCTAGACATTGCAGGATGTATCTCAACAGAGCTAGAAAGGAACTGATGCAACTCTCTCTTGTTGAAAAAAGCCCCAGCTTCTTGTAAAAAGCCTATCCAGGGCACTGCCTCTGAATTCTAAAGCAACTTCATCACTATGCACAGAATTAAACACATATTTTCAACAGCTGTCTAAGGGATGCCTGAAGCAGGCAGGCAGAAATTTATATTAAACAAAAAACCCAGGCAGAGATTTGCTGGTGGCAGAGGAAGAATATTCTTCCATCAGTCCACTGTTTTGCCATGGATTGTCACAGACCTAGCCGCAGATCTTGGGCAGGTTAAAAAAATCTCAATTAACTTCCATTTTCTGCCTTAGATTTCAGCCAACCAACTCTGGAATGTTAGAAGGTATTTTATATATAAAAATGAATTTGTGCTGTCTCAACTGGGTGTTTGCAACACAAAATGACTGTTTCAGCTTTTATATTTAAATAACATTTATATCACCCACAGGAATCCGCTTTAAAGGCCAAAGCCAGCAATTGAAAGTTATTTGCATTAAACAACTAATAAAACACTTTCTGAATTGTATTTTTCTTAGAAACTGCGATGTATACTACAAGTGGTAATCTTCCTGACTATGACACATTCAGCAGCACAGTTCTTAGTAAGAGAAGGGAGAAATTAGCAACCCAAAGTGCTGGAACAAAAAAATTACACCCATAACAAAGCATAAATGCCCCAAACAGCTATCAATGTGACCTCCAGTTTTAAATGATTAAGTCACAAATTGAACATACTCCCCTCCTTAGTCACCTTATGCTTAGAAACTTTCTCTCTTCTGTTTTTCAAAGTCTTGCTTTGTGGGCTAGATAAGAACTTCATTTAAGTGCCTTCATTATTTTCTGGTGGCAGAACTTTAATGTAGGTTTAGAAGACCGCAGCTGACAACAAGAACAACAAACTAGGGTCAAAGCAGCTTTCAGTGACAGAGAATATGCAAAATACAAACATCTGAAACAGGGCCCAGATATCCAGGCAAACTACCATGGCTTAACAATGTATGGCCTGTCATGGGTACTCAAACAGCTGATTGCAGATGTTTTGAGCCTGTGGCAAATGGAAACCAAAAGTATTCCAGCCTTCCTTACTGGCACTTGAGCTGTCAGCTGGATCAAATAAGCTCAAAAGGCTCATCTTCTCTTCTTCAGATGAGTTCAGACACTCTGAGACAAGGATTCCTGCCAATATTCCTACTGAATGTCTCTCACTCATTTTAAATTCACACACCTGATTCAAGCAATTCAACCTAAAAGCAATTATGGAAAATATTCAAGTACTCAGTTGTATAGAGGAACAAAATCACAAGACTAACAATTGAGGATGTTATCACAGAATGTTAAACGATATCCCTCTTTAATACTACAGAAGAGGAAATTACTTCATTTAAACTGTAATGAAAGACGTAGAAATTGGAAATGAATGTCCATTCAGGTGGCTTTGTGCTAAAATGCAAGAAATAATTTCTCAATAAACTGCTGGCACATTTTAGACTGTGCTTTATCATAACCCCAGTAAAGACTCTAAGGGACATCTCCATCCATTTAGTACCTTTAACATAAATGGTTTAAGTCTTAGAGTGTTCCCTCAGAAGCAAAGAGACATTTTCAAGGAGTGTTTGAAATGCAGCATTTCTGACAGAGATGGCAAATGCTACCACTCGTGAACGTACACTATACAGGGTCTTAAAAGCTATGGTGTTTAGCATTTAATGTCCCTGCATGTAACATCGGTACTAAAAGGGAAAAATCTCTTCCCCTCCATTCATATAGCTGTTTCAACAGAAGCCTGCCGCATCCTTCTTCCCCTGTGCTCTGCTTTGACACAAATTGGGAGAGCATCTCCCAGCATGCCTGCCAGGCACTCAAGATATGCCTTCTGTGGCTCTTAACACTCCACACATCAATGTTGTGTCTAGTTACAGAAAAAGAGGGTTTCTCTTTAAGCAAGGACAGGGAACTTGTGCCATACAGATGACCCAGTGTGCAAGTTAACCAGCTCCTACAGTTCACTTTTGTCAACCGAGTGCTGAGCACCTTTCCAGTTAGCCTGCAGGACATGGGAGCTGCACAGCTGCATCACCAGAGAGCCCTGAGCACTGGTGGGCTCACCAGCCACGAACAGGGCTGTGCAGCAAAGCCTTAAGCTCAAAGGTAGCTTTGTGGTAGTGTCACTTCTTCTGCTGTTCTCTCTCCTTCTCTCTCTCTCTCTCACACCATCTCAGGGAATTCTTACTCCCCCAAGGATTCTCCAGCACAAAGCCAAAAGAAAGACACTTTCCAAGACTGTGGACAAACTGTATGTATGCTTTTATACAGTTATTTTTCTGAAACTATTGCTCCTTAAGACAGAAGTGACGAAGTACCGAATATATTTTGGAGTTATTTCTTAAAGCAATGGCAAAACACAGGTAACATTTTTAGAACAGTGAGAGGTACGCCAAGCACAAAAGTACTTGTACTGTAGCAATGAGCAATTTCAATACTCCAGCTGTAATGGGAAGTTCCTGGAACGCAGTTAAACTAAATTCTGCTTGGCTCAGAGCAATGCAAATATTTCTTTTCCACATTCCCACCAATTACAGAAGTACAGTAAGTGTTCTTGTTCTTAAGTGCACTATTACAGAGACACAAATAAGCCATTTTTCTTCCAGCGATTGGAGCTAACATTTCTAAAATACAATATTACACATTTGGCAAAAGTGAAGCATGCTCCAATTTTTACTTGTGTTGCATTAGAAAGCCATGTCATTGGAATCAACTGAAAATGGGCTGTATCACGACATGTCCAGATCAGACCAGATGCTCTTATGATGGTAGTAGAGTTGTTTATGCTTCAGTGCTAGTAAAAGTATTCATGCTTGGGAGAGCAGTCACCAAGCAGAGATCAGCTATTGATAACTGTTTACATGTAAACAATAGCAGATATGTACCATGAAGGAACCCTTTTTAATGAAAAATTATATTGTATAAAGTCAGTTATCATTATAAATCCATGTTTCAGATTGATAATTTTATGCTAAATAATCCTACTAAAAAGGAAAAGCTAATCAGAGGTATGCACATACTTTACATACTTTTAAGAGTGAAATACATGACCCTCACAAACAGTGCCTTCCATCAGTCACTAAGTCTACCAAAATCTAGAAAGACCATAGGAATGCAATGTAATCTCTTAATGTACACCACCTGTAGCCTACCTGTACCACGTGTGCTTATGTCTCCTCTTACAGATGCCCCGAACTATAACATAAGGTTGAATATGAGTGCATTACTAAGCATAAAAAGAAAACTGCTCAGTTTTGGAAACCTCCAGCCCCATATGGGGTGCACAACAAAGATATGTCTGAAGTGCAGGAGGGCGAGTTTCTACAATACTAGCATAAAAAAAGAAATATTCTATAGAACCAACCATTATCACTAAACATGATAAATTAAGCACAGAAACTCTGTTTCTTTGCTCAACTCAGACTCAAGACCATCTTCGAAAAGAAATCTAGGTATCTCACAAAGAGTTAAGTACCACCTTATTCACGTTCTGCCTAGTCTTACCAATCCTTTGCACATAGCATATACCAGGGGTAGCCTGGGTACAAAGTAGGGGTACAAAGACAGCATCTAGCTGTATCCACAGGTAGGGATGTTGGGAAACACAATTCCATTCTCTTCAAGACAAACTGGTAAACTCCAAGCTCTGGAGTTTACAGAATACTACTGGCAGGAACTCTCTGACCAGTGCCAGGATGACTGTGAGACAACTATGGCTTTGTGGACAGCTTTACACTGGATAGCAAAGAGGATCACATTTTCTTCATCTCAACTACAGTATCAAAAACTGAGATAAAAGTATCACCTCTGTACAACATCCCTTTACATTCCATCAATAGAAAAAACTTCGCAGTGCTTTTGAGATCTCCTCAGATTCATTGTCCAGAAAATACAAGGCTGTATTCTGTCACTTCAGGAAACACAACAGATCACATCCTCAATTAGGTGTGAGCTTTCTTTGACAGTGTTAGAAAAGGAGAAATGCCTGCTTTGCAGATATTCTCCACCCTCAGTGTCTTCAGAGCCTGTATCCATAGCTGTTCAACAACAAAAAGATAGATAGTATATTCTCATTCAACACCATGACCACCGCCAAAAATACCTTACTACTTTCAGGGTTTAGGGTCTGCAGTTTTCTGCCCCTCAAACTTACTGACCCCCCACCCCCCCCCAAATCCTTTCTAATTTTGGACAGACAACATGGAGACTTGGGTACAGAGATCTTGATGGCAAAACCATTGGAATGCAAAAGAAAATGGACACATCCAAGTAGGTGGTAATTCTCTGGTGTCAGCAGGGTTAGCCAAGGATGTTCAGAGCAGTAAACCTGCACTCTAAAGTCATTTCTTTCCCTTTCATCACCACAAGAAATTCTGGATTCATTTGGAATATGAAGGACACTGGCCTGAGCTGTCGGGAAGGTTTATGTCAGAGCAGAGCAGACTGAAAATCAAGCTGACAGCTGGCATTTCTTTACCAGGTCTTTTACATCACTTGAGGAGGCTGCCCTAGATGTTATTAAAAGATGAAAAGCATAGGCACTGAACACTCTGCTAGTCAACTGTCAGTCCCTAATATATAGTAACCAGATTACTCCAGAGTTTGTGAAAGTAACACCAAAGGCTTTCAGCCAGATATTACATTTAGAAAAAAGAAAGAACAGTTGAGAAAAAACAGCAAAACCTAAATGTGAATGGGGCTTTTGAAAAGAAGAGATTCACTTGGGCACACACAGCAGTAACACAAACTCCAGTCTTGTGACAGCACTTGAGATTCAACAAGCAAAGTGGAGTAGAAACAGAAGGAGAAACCAGCTTGTCCAACCTCACCTGTTTAACTTGATTTCCTAGTAACAAAGATACATACAAAACGTGCATTTATATAAACACACTGAATATATAATAGGTATTATATAACATGTCCATTCTCCACTGGAGAATAACATCCTGTAAGTGTATGGACTCTTGGACTGACATCAGAGTAGTTATGGAACACAGAGGAAAAAATAACATTATCCCAGGACCATTCTGTTCTGTAACTGTTCCATTCTGTTATGGGGTTTTTCTTTCTATAATACTGGAAAAGACCATGCTCTGGTGCTTCATACAGTATTTTAAAAGGTCTGAGATCACCTGTATTAGTGCTTGTTTCTCATTAACGTAACTGCTGAATTGCTCATCTCCATCCTAATACAAGTTACTTCCAACTTTCCTTTCTGAAGGCCAGAAATTGCCATTTCCCCAGGAAGAACATCTGAACACCCAAAGTAATCTGTCCCTTTGCCAAGCAGCTCACACAAAGTGACTGCTATGAGCCACATCATTTCCATAGCTGCTGTCTTAACCGACCTACTAGGAACAACAGAAGGAAGGACCATTCTTCATCAGGCTCTATGGACTAGATCCAGGTGCAAAAGGACAAGACAGTATGGTAGTAACACATTGCTCATGTACCTGATGATCAAGCTAATGCAGGCAATATGGACAAATACTGGTGGCCTCCTAATGAAAGAAACAGATTTTGTTGCTGGCACCATACTACCCCACTGTGCAAAGTGGTCCCTCCCCCCACACACTACTACATCAGCTTCCAAAGAGACAAGGGAGAAGGACAGAGGGACAAGGAGAGGCAATGAAGGGTGGGAAATGAGGAAAAAAATCTCGGACTCTCTGAGTCTTTTTTTCTGGGTTTGCTGCTGGGGCAGCACAGCCCAACTCTGCCCTACCTGTAAGTTTTCCTATGGAAAAGTTAATGTTGGCTCTTTCATATGCAGTGCAAGTCCAGCGAGCATCCTCCTGCCAGTTCTGCAAGGGCAGCTAAGGAGTCTTGCTGGAAATCTGGCCCCAGAGAGAAACAGCAGTGGAAAGCAGCCATTTCAGAAGCACATTATTAAGCCATCAGACCAGTAGCTACAGGATCCCCATGGAAAAGTTGATCCAGGCACTTTATATAATTACTTGAGCCCTTCCCGAGTCATTTATTCCCCTTTGTGGTTGGCAGGGAAAGTCAGTATCTTCTGGAGCTGCAAAGTCATAGAGCTTTTTAAGAAGCCAGGTTTGTAGGTGAACACATTTTGCAGAATCTTTGCTGGAGTACACTGTTCAGCAGCAATTCAGGCTTTTTGCAGAGCTAATGCAGCAAGCTCAAATGAGCATAGCATGCAGGCATGTTTAAGTGTTCCATTTGCTTTACCAACATATGTTTTAACACTCACATTTTTAGATGAAGAGGCATAAAAATAGCTTAATTGTGTATATTGCCTACCGTACTGCTGGACTCCACCTGTGGGAAGGAACTTGAGTTTGAATTTTATTAAAGTTGCACATGTTTCCAGGAGGTTACTAATTATCCTGTGTGTTTTATACAGTATTTCTGGCTCCAGGGTCTTTCTGTACTTTTCTGAAAGAAACCCAACACAAAAATATTTGAGCTGAGATCTGGAATGCGTGACTGAAAACCAGGCACTCACCCCAGGGTTCATCTGACCCCACATATCCTTGCTCTTACCAGCCTTTGGAAAATGCTTTGAGATCTGCCTGGATACCAAAGACCTGTCTTTCGAATTTAATTGTCCTGCTTCCATGCACTTTAAACTCCACTGTTTGTCTGGCATTCCTCAGACTAGAACTGCGGAAGAGCTGATCTTTTGAAGGCCTCCTGTGTGAATTAATTCACTTTGGGTGCAACCCTCCTTTAAATTATGAGTTGCTTACAGACACAGTGCAAAGTGTCCTCAGGGATGGGGTGTTCTATATTTTAGAGTGGTTAATTCAAACCGCCTTCTCTTAAAGACACTCCATGCCTGCAGCTTGAGTTGGGGTATGTTCAGCATCTTGGAGAAACAAAAACAAAGCAGCCCATAGTCTCTCACAGAGAGGACAAACCACAAGATGGCTAGAAAGAAGGCCAAGTTTTGAAAACACCAGTCTTTACCTCTTCTGACCTAGATGGCTGACCACCCCAAGCACCACCTCTAAATGTTTTTCTTGTGCTCCTTGAACAAAGGCACACAAATCTCCAGCAGCCCTAAATCATCATTCTTCAGTGGTATCAACTAGGTTTACTGACATCTGGACCTACCATGGCAGGGGCCTAACAGGAGGAACATGTTAGCCAGTGCCATGCATGGGACACAGGGATCTTGCCAGCATATGATATGTATGTGTTCCATCTTCACTCCCATGCCTGGACCTCACTCTCTTTTAGGAACGTGACAAAAAACCAAAACAAGGCACCTCTCCTACCCCAAATCCAGTTTGTGAGGTCCTTGGCACTATCACAGCATTGTTTCTGTGCAGAATCCCTGGCAACTGATTCACTTACAATTTTTAGTGCTTTACAGGTTTGACTAAATCAAGACTTTCATGACAGTGTCCAGGCATCATCTGAAGACATCAAGAGATGCAGACTTTACGCTGACTAGTCTTTTGTCCCAGTAGTAGCCAGTCATACTGTCAAACTGCTCATTTCTATTGTGAGTGTTTGGCTACTGTTTCCATCATTGTTCTGCCTTTCGCCACTGTACAAGCTTGTTATTAGCCAGTATATCACCTTATACATCACGTTACACCACCTTAAAGAACCTAAACTGTCCAAACTCGTTTTAAAGTATTTTTCTCTCATCTTTGGCTTTTTCCTACAACTACTTCAGTCTTTCAGTGTCCTTGTAGGAATGGAGAATAGATGGAGACTAGCAGACTAGACAGGGGATTCTACTCTCTCACCAACACTGGACTCGTAAGTCTTCGATCAGTCTTCAACTTAAGTCTTCCCCAGTCTTTATAAGGAGATCTTTTGCAAGGTCTAATTTCAACCCTTTTTACCGCAACACTGGAAGGCTTCCTTAGCCAGCTGTGCTGAAAGCTCTGCTCCTTCCTAAGGATGTCACTTTGCAGGGTGAGTCTCCAGCTGTGTTCCAGAAGATGAGGGCCTTGTTCCTGGACACATAGATGGCCTCAGAGTTGGGTGTATTAAGCCTTTTTTGTTCAAATAAGTCTAGCATGATCTTACTAATCCACTAATTTTATCAGCAGTTATTTTTTCCTTTGTTGCTAATAACACATTACAGATAAGCATCAAATACTCTTGTACATAACAGTTCTGCAGTACCACACTAGAAATCTATTCCAGCCATGCTGTTTGACATGGTTGCTCTTGCAGGGACAGTTTCACTAGTCCAAAAGATGTGGTTGAGAGACAGATGGCCTATCCTAGGCTGCCCGGTTAGCATCACAGTCTTAAGCAAAAGCCTTTAACAAGCTGTTTAATTTAATGGCATTTCAAGGTTTGTATAATATGTGGTGGTTACTCCATATATCTATATGAAATAAACACTTCAGCGTATAAAAGGTTGTCCAGAAAGACTTAAAAATTGTTTCAACAGGAGGAAAAAAGTATTTTACCTTTCTACATTAAGGAAAAAAAAACCAAACAAACAAAAAAAAAACACCTGCTAATCACTCTGACAAGCCCCTGGAAAGCAACAACCTGACTCTGGTTATTATTGTGTAGGCAATAGTTGCATTTAGGCATGTCTGACTGACAACATTTTCAAAGCTACTGGTCAAGCCAACTTCTGCAACAAGGAAAAGGCACAAAAATCACCAGAGATGTTCCTAGGACTGGAAGTATAGAGAGAGCTTGGAAACTGACAATCCCCCAGAAGAGAAAACTGCTGTATAAAAGAAAGTACATTCCCAATGCCAGACCTTTCACAAACAGAACCAGGAGAAAGAGATGCGAGAAGCAACTGGGAAGCAACTGGAATAGCTGATACAGAGTGAGGGGAAGCTCTGAAATTAATTTAAGTAGTTTTATGTATCTAACTTTATAGACCTTCTTAATTATTCAGTGTCTTTTGGATGTTACACTTACTTGCTGTAACATTAACTCAGTTTCAATCAATGGTGAAAATACTACATTAAGGTAAAGTGGAATAACAAGAGCCTCTAACGATTCTCCCTGGCAACAGTACACCTCTGTAGAGAAGAAAACGTGTTTTCTCCAAGCTGCTCTGGCTAATCTAAGGTATGGTAAGGTGCAGAAGAGGAATCCAGCTGGGATAAGCT
The DNA here is from genome assembly GCA_025447955.1 of Psilopsiagon aurifrons. Classification (NCBI taxonomy): domain Eukaryota; kingdom Metazoa; phylum Chordata; class Aves; order Psittaciformes; family Psittacidae; genus Psilopsiagon; species Psilopsiagon aurifrons. Next base: position 16,771 of record JAOEHY010013268.1, on the reverse strand, counting down.
CCCAGCACCCCAGGACTGTGGCCATCCAGTCAGCTAAGCCCTCTGAAGTCACTCCATGGAAGTCTCAATGAACAATTATCAACTCAACCCACTTCTGAGGGCACAGAGTCATAGTGAAGCAACTCAGGCTGAGCAAAACAAAACCAGACATAAGGCAGCAGAAGAATTCAGAATAGGAGAAAGGGCTGTAAGAAGTGGACCCATGACAGTGTTTAAATAGCTTAGCCTCAGCTACTTTAGGTTAACCTGATTTCTCATTTCCTTCCTCCTGCTTTAAGGCATTCTCAGCAGTTTTGACACATTTGAGGCCAGCACACAGACCTACTGGATTAAGGATCTAGGAGCTAAGGAAAGCACCAAGGGGAAGGAAGGCACCCACACAGACACAACAATGCTCTGGGTAAGAGGAAGAAAAAGTAATTTCCCAGGTGGGTCCCAGAGCCCAGGAATTATAGAATACAAGTAACTCAAGCACCAGGAAAACATCTTGGGAGCATGTAGACAGAAAACCTTAGGGTTGAATGTAGCTCGAGCAGCCTAACCATGCCACCCCAAATAGATGGTGTCACCAGGGGGCATAGGTGCCCATACATACCCTGTATGGGGTAAAAGCAGGACAAGGGACACTTCCCCATGATTGTACCTACTCCCCACGAAACACCAGGAGTTTCCTCTTTCTGGCAGATATATGAATGATTGGTTAGATTTTCCTCTCCCCTTCTGACAGGCACTGCCATTTGGCACATATAGCTGACATATCAGCTACATGTGCATCTGAACTTTGTAAATCCTGTGTAGGTACATGCTAGCTCAGACATGCATGATAAGCCCACTGAATAACTGAAGAACAGTGACACTTGTAGACCCCCATTTTCTAAACCTTTGGCAAGGATTCCAGAGGATAGGACAGTCTCTATTCTCTGTTTTCATATGCCAGCATATTTTCCAAAATGGCTTGTGCTTTAGATCCTATTCAATTCTTAAAAAAAAAAAAATGGTATTTTTTTACCAAAACCTGCTGGAAAAGAAGTCTATCAACAGGAAGGGGAAGTTACACCTTAAAGATAAGCGTAGCTGAAGATCTTTTATGTAAGACTCCCCCTGACAGTGGAGAGCTGTTAAGATGTCAGATCATGGTTTGTTGCTCTCAGGGAGCCTGCTGCAGCACTCAGTCAGAACAAGTTTACGTCTTGGAGGAATTAATTTGTCTGAATAATATCATCCTGGTTAAACAAAATGTTAGGGAAAATATTGCAGCATTCTGGTGCACCTCTCTGGACTGATGCCTATATATGGGGATTAGCCAGCATGAAAGGGATCCTGCTGAGTCAAACTGGATTATAGAAGTGTTATTTTATGGAGACAGAAGAAAACGGGAGGGAGAGAAGAGCTAAGGAAACCTTGCAAAAATATCAGCTGTTTGATATGTTAAAGAAACAGCATGGATGAGAAAATGCTGCCCACTTATATGAGTGCAGCCGAGCCAGGCCAGCTGACAGCAGCAACCAAAAATAATTTTTACTCTTTTTAGCCCTTCAACAACCCAGCTCCCAGAAAGCAAGGTGGAGTCCAATTCTTTCTTGGGCATCAGGAGATGTGCTGGTTGTGTTCCCATCAGGCACCAGCACCATGGTGGAGATGCTCCTCATGATGAGAGGATGTCCCGGGGAGCCTCATTAGGCCTGCCCAATTGCCCTAACAGCCTGTAAGGGAGCAAATAATCTTGCAGATTCAGCTCTTGGAGCCTGTGGGGAGCTGGTGCAGATGGCAGGAAGGGAAAACACACAGGTTTCCAAATAAAGTCCCTGAGGCTCCTCCATTTTTCATCACCAGCATACACACAGCCATTTATGCAGTCATTGTTCAATGCTGGCTGGAGAATCAGGGCTGGTGGCTAGTCACAAATGAGACATGCCCTTGTACATCTTGCCTGCAGAGCTGGATCTGTAGTGTGTTTCAGAGCATGCCTGGAGTTGGTGTCCTCTCTCTAGCAAACAGTTTGACCTTACAGTGCAATCAATTCCTTCACCTATTTCCCTCTTGCCCAGCAAATATTTACCTGTGCAAAGAAGAAATGCTTGCCTAGGAGAAAGCAAGGGATGCCTACACCAAACATCTACATCCTGCAGTGCTGGGGCAGGGGGGAGACTAGGAGCTGCCTTCCAACTCTCACTTCAAAATCAGCTTTTAAATATCCTACATCTTAGGCCAGTGCTCTGATCAGTGAGACTGTGTGAAGGGCCTGAAGGTGGGTGAAGAAGACTCTCCCCTGTATGTCATTAAAGGACAGACCCTGGTTAAGCACAGAAGAGGAGAAAACTCATGCAGGTGGTACCTTCAAGGCCAGAAACAGATGACACAATATAAGAGGCAAGGCCTATACCTCAATTTGTAGCATTTCTGTTCAGTAACGCTGGTCTTGGTGGATCAAAACCCTTGTACCTGCTCCTCCTGGGAAGTGTCAGAGCCTAAATGAGTGGGGTGAATTATGCTAAAAGTTGTGCTTTGCAACACTGAGCTAAAGACTCCTGTGGTAGCAGTGGAAAAACACTACTTTATCCTCCACTGCCCAATCCCAGAATATCAAATGTAATGCTATGCAAGCCAGAGCTTACAAACACATGGTTCAAAGGGAAAAATTCAAATGGATTTTAGTCATGGGAGTATGAAAAAAAAAAAAATCTCAAAAACCAAACAGAACATATCAGACATGTTGTAACTTAGAAAGCCAAAATTTCCTCCCAAAGCCAGCAGTGAAACAGTTGCCAAGATTCCAGGATGCATCTCTGTCTGGAGCTAACATAGACTCTTATTTTTTTAATCCAAGTTTCAAGCCCAGTAAAATCCATTTCTGACAATAAGAACCCCTCCTGACCGGCCAGGCATATGAATCATGCCATACCTCAACTCACTTTTTCCCCTCAGGTAGTATTGCAGCCCATACAGCTGCGCCCCTACAGCATTGCCATGCCCATTGTGGTGCCCACCACACATCTCCCATGGAACAAGACTCTTTTCCACCCCCTTTTTGCAGTCAACAGTACTAATCCTGTGCTTTTGCAAGTGGTGAGTTGGAGCAGGTTGGGAGCCCATGATGGGGGAACAGGCACAGTCCTGACCCACACTTCCCTAATGAGCACTTCATGCCCTTCTCTGGCCCTGCACATATCAGGGTATTTTCTGCATGCTGGTCTTAATTGGAGGTGCAACAAGACCTCACACAAAGCAGCCTCTCCAATCATGTCTCCACTGCTTCTCAAGAAAAGGGCAGTTTTGCCCTCCAATTGAGATTTCAGAGCCTGGGTCACTTGTCCCCAGGGCCCATTTCCTAACCACATACCTTTCATAAAACAGTCTGGGCATACTGCACCTCCACTCTCTTTTTCTGGCTGTGTCAAAGTAAATAGTCAGAACCACCTTTTCTGGTGGAGCCACCCTGAATGAGAGTGAATTAGAGCATGACTAAACAACCAAGCCATGCGGGAGCCATAGGTGGAGGAAAACCTACTTTCTAGGTACTCAGATGTGGCTTGCCTTAAATACATTGAGCAAAAGTGCCACCGACACTAAGGTGATTGCAAGAGAGTGGTAGGTAGGGCTGGTTAAAATATTCTTCCCTGAGAGGTACTAACAAGTCTCCACCATCACTCCCAAGAGACATGCATGTCAGACCAAGAACATGGCATGTAGCTAGGTGAAGTGGTCTGGGATGAATTCCACCACAAGCATCAGATACACTTAATAGAAATCCAGTTGTCTCCAAATAAGACAACACCCCCCTTCCCCCCCAGTGCTCCCTTAAAGAAATAGCAGTGAAAAACACACACACACCCCAATACCCTGTGTGTAAACATCAATAAACCTAAGTAGTTTAATACATTTTGCAAACGTAAAACCAGAATAAGTGCTTTGTTTCCAACACATAAGGAACATATTATTACCACATTGTCTTCTGTGATTATTCAAGCAATGCATTAAAACATTCAGGGAGAAGAATGTTTGTTAAAATATTGTTATGTAACATGGGGAAAATGACTAATTCTGCCCTTGATCTTTTCATAGTTTGCTCCAAGAACGAGTCAGTAGATCTTATTCTCTGGTTGAAGCAGCAGCACAGCCGAATTCTGACCCGATTCTCCCAGTAGCTTTTACAGTGAGCTGACCCTATCCCCTGCAGCTGAGTAATTCCAGATTTACTCAGCCTAACTGTCTTCTGAATCAGTCCTTCAGAGGTGCACATTTCCAAAGACAGGTGAAAAAAACAGCACACATTCCTCCATGCTCCTTGCTGACAGAGGTCAAAGATCATTTACTTCCAGTTCCTCATGACATGTGCAGTCTGAAGCCTTCCACACAAGCCATGCAGGGCCAATGCCATCCTGCAGTTGCAAACATACTTTAGCAATTGCTGATTCATAGAATAGGCTTGCTACATGAATTCTCCTCCTCATAGCAGAAGTTATTGAAGATCTGTCCTGTGGGTATCCTTATTTCCAGTTCACTTGCATCAAGAGCATACATAAAAGGCAAATAGATCTCTCCATTCCTAGACACCTACTAGAAGCTGACATTTTCCTACTCTAGTGTCGGGGAGGAGGGGCCTTTCAATAGGCTTTTTTAAGCTGTGACTTAATCCAGCCTGCATTGGAGTGAAACTATCCCAGATACATGGAATGAAGGTGACACTGATTCTGGGGGTTATTCTCTGAAAAGTTAGGGCTGGTAAAAAAATATTTTGTTTAAAATTTCAGAAATGCCCCCAACTTCCCTTCCTAAGGGAAAGTTTCCATGGGAAATGTCTGATCTGCACACACTTTTGAGAAGCAGCTTTCTATTAGTGAGGAAAAAAAAGAAAAATCTGTTCTTTGGGTTTCTTTTCAAGGTTTTTAGTTTCCATCATTCAAAATGTGATTAAGATTTTCCTTTCGGGGGATAACTGGGATGAAAACAGAAATTTCCAACCATCTTCAGCTGAAATCCATTTCTTGTACAACTGAGTACGTCTCTAAGAAACTGGAGAGGTACTGAAGGGCTTTAGCTCTCACAGGGCTGTGTTGTCCCATCAGACAATGCATCACAACTCAGGTATCTGCAGTCTTCATCAGGCTGTGATTGTTTTTTTATCTTTTCTATAACCTCCAAGTAAAAGCATAATGCTATGTATGATGTGGTGGGCTGGACAAGTCTAGGTCTTGCTTAGCTTGGAGTTATGAGGGAGGACAGTTACTAAAATCAAGTGTTTGGGATTTATACAGATGTTCCCACAGCCATAATCCAGCTCCTCAGAGCCAACCCTGTAACATTTTCCCTCTTTTCCTAAGGTTCAAAGGCACCCATGAAGCTCCCTCACTTTTAACTTGTAGCAATGAGATTTACCTGGTCTGCCACAGAGGCCCTAATCATTACCCCTGTAACAGCACTGCTTTTGTTTTTGATTAACAGCCAAAGTAAAATTACCAGCTCAGTCCTCAGTGAGTCTGAGTTGAAACCATGCCCCCTCAGTAACTGCGAGGACTGCTGTAAGCAGAGGAAAATGCATCAATCTGCTAAGAGATAGCGAGTCAGAAACTAACTATACCAGAAAGTTTCAGAAGGGAAATAAGACTCCTCCAGCTACAGCACCGGGGCTTCTTTTGCAATTAGGAAAGAGAAGATATGGGACAAGTGAATTTCCTGCTGTGATGGGGCATTTGCAATAGAGTCCCTATAACTACATCTTGTTCCTAGCAGTACCAGTCTACACAGTGCTGGGTTATTATGAACTGTCTTGGACTGCTTGGAGGTAACAAGCATTCACTGAAAACGGACTGCTATTAGCCACCGGCAAAAGCTGATTATAATAGTGCCAGCACTGGAATATGTTTTCCACCCATTTACAAGAGAAGTAAAATAACAGGAGGAAAAAAAAAAAAAAACGAAAAACCAAAAACCAGAAACCCACAACACATTTGCCAGTGTTTGGAGCATAGTGTGCTCTACATACAATTATTGAGAGAATGACAGGAAATTGACCCATTTACTCAGGAAAGTTCCTATCGTGTTCTGCACTATTTCATTTCATGCCCATTTGAGAACAAGTAATTTCTCTTCAGGGCAGAAGATAAATTGTCAGCTCGTACACACATCTCTTTTCATTGCCAGGCACAAAAATATCACAAAGAAACATTTCCCTGCCCTCTGCTTAATTTTCTTCTTCTTCTTCATCTTCTCTAATAAATGGTGCTAACTATAAAAGCCAACGGACTGTAAATAAACTCAATTCTATTCCTACCTTACCTTGTGATTGATTTTTGGACATAATGTATTCCACCCACAAGGTCTCTTGTCTGATTCAACCACTCTTCTTAGTGGCAGAGAAAAATCTGATAACAATCTCTGTGGAATAGCTTTATGTAAAAACAGAAACATTTGGCAACTGCAGTTTCTTAACGGCACACTGTAATACATGCTATACTGCATTACAGCTCAGCAGACGGGCTTTGTGTGGGTACTGAGAGAGTGCGTCCTGCGGTGGGAGTCTTCTGTGCGAGGCTTTCATTGTGCATTTAGGCAGAGATGCTGCCAGCACTGCCTCTATGGAAAAAGCAACATGAAATGGTTCTTAGGTTGTGTGGTATAGGGTGCAGGGAAGCCCAGCCATCTTCCCAGCTCTGCCCTTGGACTTAACCTGTCATTTGACCCAGCCACTTCTCCTCTCATTCTGAGTGTGCTTGACAGATAGGGCAAACACAGCAATTAGATCACAGTAATAGGAAATGCACACAAAAAGAAGGACCCAGAGACCTGAAGACAGCAAGGTCCAGGGGGAGAGGCAACACATGTGGGTAAGAAGAAAAAAGGATGTGATGGAAATATCTCTATCTACATCCTGAGCTCAGGTTTCTAGAGAACTAAGCTTGCTGTCCCTGCTACTTTCAAGCAACAATATTCAGTCCTGGACTGAGGGCTGCCCAAGGACATCAACAAGCACAGAATTAAATGGCATCCCCAACTGCCAGCAGTCGAGGTCTGCAAGCAGAACATAGGTAACCCACATCATGTATGGCTGGAGAACTGCTAATCTAAGGATGAAACTTGGGCATGGAAGAGTCAGCATGGCAGTAATTTTGTACTCCCCAGCTCCAGCCAATATCCTTCAAACACCCTTCCAGTCCTCAGCCATTTATTTCTCCAGTTTCTTGAAATATAAGTTAGAGCAGGCCAGCAAATCCTGAGCTCACACAACCTTTCCTGCAGCTGGCGTGCTCTCCAGCACACCTCATCTTACCTTCACAGCCCTTGCTCTGCAAGGAATAACCTCCTGTTTTGTATGCCTATAGTGCTGAACACACTGTTCATTTGCTCTAGGACTTCATATTCAATCTGGTCACTTGCCACAGTTTTTTCATCTGAATATTAGGTTCCCTGTGCTCTTCCATCCTGGGGGATCATTACTAGGACTGAAAATTACCAACCGTCTAGAACAGGAAATGAAATGGAGAAGGGAGCCCAGAGTCAGTATCAGCCTCAGTGTTGTAAGTCTTCAATCCTAGACTGAGAGCAGCAAAACTCATTTTTGCATAGGAACCAGTCAGAAGAGGCGTTTTTCTGACCATAGTTTTGAATACGACGGAGCTCTGCAGCATATGAGCATGGGAAGTGTTTTGCAAAGGAAAGAAGAGCCTTTCCTCACAAACAAGCAACATGTTCAAGGTTCTGCTAATTCACATCCAATTATTATTCCCCCACTCCCCCCAAAAAGAAACAAACCCAAAAAACCCTGACAAAACTGAGTTACAAAAGAAGAGTTTCCCAGTCAAGAATCATTCAGAAATTACAGCCAAACCCAAACTGTTAGGGACTGCTCTTTATCCCTAGGAAATGCTGCTTGCTGCTGCTCAGTACAGAACCTCTTGTTATGCAGAAATCCAGTCTGCACATGCCTACAGGGAATGTGAAAAAGAAGGAGAGAGAAGGAAAACAGCTCCCTGCCTCTCAGTGACAGAGTTTTGTTTCTCTCTGGCTAACAGCATGGCCCTTTGGACATGTGCAAGAGAACAGCAGAGAGCATTACCTGATTGGGAATAGAAATGCTGTTCCCTGCTGTGAGGGCAGCCAGATTTGCTCAGCTCCCCAGAAACACAGTGAAAGCATTAAGGGACACTTTTACCTTCCCATCTTCATCAGCTGAAGAAAGAATTTCCTGTGACTAATTACACATTTTAACACCAAGGTAGAGATTTGTCCTCTAACTGCAAACATGTGCCTCCAACCTTGGGGTAGAGCCCAGCTCTGAGCAGAGGACCTTGGGCACTGGCATCAGGCAGTGGTGACCGGACAGGATGGTGGTCCCTCACCTCCTACCCTGTGATGCAGATATGGAATGTGAACATTGCTGAAATGGGATTCTTCAGGAGGTGCCAGCTGCTAACTGTGCAGCTTCCTGCTATGTGCCAGCCCCATCCAGTCCTCCTCACAGCCACTCTCCCTGAGAGCTTAAAGCCCACACAGGAGGCCTTCGGGTATGCCAGCTACCAGGAGAAACTGAGATTTTCCCTTAAAGTCAGACCCAAAACTCACCAATACACATATCTGTGACAATTTTTCCAGTGATGGGATATGGCTCTAGCTTTTATCAGGTAACTGCTAGCTACTTCTCCACAAGCCAGCCTCACTGGTCTTACTCTTGGTCCCTTAGAAGATAAGAAATTCTTCCTAACATTGAGAAAAAGAAGACAGGGCTCCTCAAATGCATGCCCTACTCCTCCTCCTTGCTTCTTACTCCTTTATTCATAAATGTTGAAGTATGAGCTAAAGCTTGACTGCTGTCACAGCCCTGAAGTCATGCTGATTCCAGTACGAGGGTGAGAGCAGGGATGTGACCCATCCACCATTTGCACAGGAACAAACTCCCTTGCACACAACGATATTTGTTTCCCAACTCCCTGTCTCACTTCATACACCAATGCTCACCTTCCGTCAGCACAAAGGAAAAAAAAAAAGGCAGAGAGGAAACAAAATCTTCCTCTGCCACCACATACAAGCATCCACATGCACAAATATTTTGGAAAAATTGAAGAATCCGTAGGTGGAAGGGTTAGTGCCAGATTTTAAAAATTATTAAACATTATGTATAGAGAAAACATAATGAGCTCCTACGGGACATAGAAAAAATACCCCATGAACGAGAGGAAAATGGATAACCACTCCTAGGATTGCCACTGGTGAATTATTTAATAATCACTCCCCAGCAGATGGAATATATTTATCCACCCCACTGGAGCACACTTTGCAATTTATTTACACTGCTTTAAAATATGATTATTTATTTAAAAAATAAACAAGGTATCCACAAGGGAAAAGGGAAGAAAACACAAGCTTAAAGGGTGGAAAAAAAGCACGGGTTTAGCTTTTCAGTTTATCTTATGGAATTTCCACTCAACTCTTTTAATGAAGCCAGCCTAGATTCCTCACATAATCAAGAGGATCACTTTATGAGATGGAGTTTATGCTTCTTACACTTTCAGTGGCCACATTGTCTGGGTACCAGAAGTTTGATTGAGCTCCCATTAATATCACAGAAAACATTCAAATCAGGATCAGTGAGAGCAGCCCCATACGTTAGACTAATTTGATTTACAGGATCCGATTCCTTGTCTAATCTAGAGAGACTCTACACCTGTGGCCCACCTAATAGCACTTAGCCTTTCCATTTAATTAGCTATAGCTACTTGTTCTAAAACACAAAGGGTGCCATTTAGCAAAAATTGAAAATGAAAAATGCAGCACTCAGTACCATGTAAGTGCATGAGTATACTGCCTGCTCCTAAAATCAAAATAGTAATTGCGAGCAAAAGGCTCTGCCCACTTAACTGCAAAGTGTGGTACTGGCAACTCCAGAGCAATTTGGACAAACCAGAAGAAAGGTCCATGAAAGGAAGAAATACCTTTCCCAGGCAAATGCCAAATCATTTCACACCAAACTCAGGCTTCCAGATTCTTCCAGTGCAAGTCTGTGTGTATGTACAGATATACACCGGGCATGGAAGGCTGCAGAGAAACCATTACCGTTAGCCAGTTGGGCACAGATGCTTTTAGGAGCCAGAAGCCATGTGGGAGAGGAGAGATCAAGAGACCAATCTCACCTCATAACACACATTTTCATACTTCTCCCATACAAACCAAAAAAAAAAACCCAGCCCAAAACCACTGTCCCTTTACCAAAGAAAAGACTTGTCGTTATTGGTGAAATCTCTTCATAGTTGGCTTTTCAACAATCCATGGTGATTTTCTTTAAGAAAAAGTGAAATTTATTCATAGATACCAAACGTGTGAGAGTCACGTGGAGTCAGCACCATCAGTGGCTACTGGAGAGGCCACTTTCAAGAGTGACTAAAGAATAAGATTACTTAGTAACAAGAGTTCAAGTCTCATTGTCAAGAATGGGTTAGCAACCCAAAAATCGTCAAGTTTCTCAGTCATGCGCTTTTGAAAATGCTTATTCAGGTCCTGAATATAATACATGATATACTTTTTATATCATATATTACATTCAATATGTTATATAAACAAGGTGTGCTTATAATATATATACATATATACCTTGTTATATAAACAAGGTATATATGTATATACCTTGTTATATAAACATGTATACATATATATATGTATATACCTTGTTATATATGTATATACCTTGTTTCTCCTCCCCAGATCAAGAAAATTTGCAATAACTATGGATAAAAGATACATATTTTGTAAAAATCACAAAAACAAACCAAACCTGAACCCAAACACAACCCAAAATTTGCTAGACTAAAATCCAACTGCAGGCACTGATGTCAATACTTTACCAGCTAGCTAGTGCAGTAAAAAGGCTATTCTATAAACTGATATAGTGAATGCTATACATCAGAATACTATTACTTAAAGAGTTCAGATTGAGGAGAGAAAATCAATGTGTTCTACTTGCTAGGAAGAGGTTCAAACATAAGCAAGTCCTCTCTTGAACTGGGAGGGCTTCACTTTCCAGTAAGAAAGTTAAACTGACCTCTAAAATCTCAACATTCTAACAGTAAAAGCAAGTTCACTGCATATTATTCCTGGAAAGATAGATACCAGGTTTCAAAAACTGCTTCCCTCCCAGTAATTTAACACATGATTACAGACACAAGTACAGATGTGCACTTCTCAGCTGAGATGTGGACATCACAGGCATGGGAGTAAAGCACTCCTCTAGCCCTCCTGAGAAGGCAAACTGGAAATGTCAAACACCTCAGGTAGAGTTATGCACTCATTTATTTTAAAGACAGAAGGGATTAAATACATCTACATAAAGGAAAGAAAAAGTGTTTAAACAACAATAAAAAAAGATTTAGTGGTATTAATAAAGAACTCCCTTAAAGCAGCATGTCACCATTAAAGTAATTAATAGGGCATGCAAGACTTCAGTGGAAAGTGAGCAGTGCTCACATTAGAGCCTTTTAAGTTTCTATATGACCTCAAGACAGACTACAGCATTTCTGTACAAAACTACCCTCTGAACCAGAGGTGGGGGCATTCAAGTCTATAAAAAAGTGATTTTAAAATTTAACTGATATGGTCTAAGTCTAAAATGCAAAGGTTAAGGGAATATTAGAAGGGCAATAATTCTATCTGATTAAACTTTTATCCAAAGTGACAATAAAATGTTCAAAATGAATTAAGGATTTTATTAAGAGATGCAGAAGCTCTGTAAAAGAGTTTGAAATCTAAATAGCACAAAGAAGAGGTTTTATGATTTTTTATTTTTTTTTATTGTCTGGATGGAGGTGATACTGCTATAAAACTTTAATCTTATTGCCGTGCCAAAGTGAAAGTAAACCTGTCAGAAGCACTAGAGGAAATCAGGACTGCTTTCTCTTCTTCCTGTGTTGCAAGGGGCTCTTTCCAGCATGGAACTGGGAATATGTACATTTGGTGTATGGTTTTGATACTATGGATAACAGACACATGGGTACAGGTCATGTGCTGGTGATTCACCTGGACTTCTGCTGGTTGTGATAACACCAAGGTTGGTAAATACAGGCAAGTAACATGGACTATTCCAAATGAGTACTGAGCAAAAATTGGAGCTATGCCACTAGGGACTCAAGAACATTTTAACCATTCCAAAATGGAATTAACCATCTCAGGACCATTTCAGATATTTTCGTTGTTTATTAATACCTTTCTGTAACAACAGAATCACAACAATTTCTGAGCCCTTGAACAAATGCATTTCACTACCTCAGAGTGATTAAAACAGCCATAAATCTATGGAAGAGGATAAAATACTTTTCTGAAAACTATTGCTAAAAGCAGAGCATATATTACTTAGAGCTCAGCTCCATCAGGGCAGTTTAGGCTCAGTGGCATTTGCCAGCCATGACTTAGGCCATCACTGATCTTTCCTTCTGCCTTGCTGTAGCTAAATGCTGGCAACTTGGTTGCCTTGGTGATGGCTGCAGTGCCTGTGGCAGATGCACTGGAAGACATCTTGCAAAGTGCTTTGGCTTTTCTGGGAACTCTAGAGCCTTTTGTGCCTTGACAAGGAGTGTTGCAGTTGCCACAGTAGCTACTCCATGACCCTCCAACACACCAGTGCCAACAGCAGGAACAACCTGGCCCCCAACCTGCCTTCATCACACACTACATCCTCCATGCAAGGACCCAGGGCTCAGCCTCTCTCCCTCTCCACAAAGTCCCATCATGTATTACAGCTGCCACTACTTGCTGTTAAGAAACGAGCCCAAAAGGCAGCTGCAGGGATGCCCATATCCTTCTTTTGCCTTACACAACCCATGAGAAAAGCACAGCTCCTAAGAGACGCAACCAACTGCAAATTGCCAGGGAGACTAGCATGTCAGACAAATATTTTCCTTTTCACAACAGAACATAAATATTTGGCAGCACATTTAATTTAAAAAGTCTAGAAGTTACTCAAATAGAGTGGAGAACGTTGCTATAATGTTCATTTGCTTCCTAAAATATGACCAGTCACAGATGGCTTGCTGTAGGAAATATTAAATAAATTTCTAGAAGTGTTGTCTGGCTTTAACACAGACTGCATTTACACAGATACCTCTTCTTGGTGGAATGCCAAGATGGTGTATTGGTTCAAACAGGTCCTTAAACAAAAAACTACGTTGTCAGGAGCTAATGGAATATTCATACTTAAAATCCCAATGCCTGATAATATCTGGAAGTTAATTTACATTTCAACACTGTTTCCCTCCACCCTCCCCCTATCTACATTATCCTTCACAAGCAAGAGAAAATATCCAGGTTTGGACAGTAGCAACTTTTAGGTTTTGGGCACCATAACCATTATTTGTTTAGATTTTCAGAGTAGTCTGAAAAAATACCTAAATGAAGAGCATTAGGCAACATGAGAATCAGAAAACAACAGAAGGCCACTTAGTGCTAGACTCAAAAGCAAAGATGTAAATACAATGAGCCACAGCATTAAACTGTCACATGTTAGCAGATTAACTTCAGCAAGACAATAAAAATCAAAACAATATAAAGATCTTTTCCAGTCCTCAGCATCTGCAGAAGCAGATTCCTACAGTGCCTGAAGAAGCCTACTGAATTCCTGCTTTATACCTGAAATCAAAGATGTCACGAAGGTTCTTGATTTGTTCCCCAACCCACTCTTCCCCTAAAGCTCCATTTTTTTACAACAAAAGCCTTTGGAAATATGGGCATTGCAGCACAAAGATTGCCAGCAGTTTCTGATTCCCGGTACTTAGTGCACTGCCTCAGAGAGCTGCGTGGTAAATCGGCTTTGAGAGTTACAGCATCAGGTTGCTGTGAGAAACCCACATGGTGCTTCTACGTCAAACAATTGTCAGGAAGCAGCAGCCAGGGAAAAGCCAGGGCAATGCTGTGCGAATCTCATCACTTATTTTAAACCACCCAGACATCCCACTAGCAATAAGCTCGCCGATGTGCATGGTGTCATCGCTGCCTCAACTGATAGGGATGGTCCTCAGGGATAGGCACAAACACAGGAACCACAGGTCTTGCTGGCAACATTAACTAACACTCTCTCTTCTCCTGTGAAAGCTGCTAGCTACTGGAGCACAATAATTTCTTGTTCCCAGCAAATGCTACAGTACCAGAGTTGAGCTATAATCTGGTTTTCCTTCTGCCCAGAATACCCCAGTAGATGATGTACATTTTCTGTCAATATTTTACTTGGCCCACAGCTTTATAATCAACACAGCTGAGAAAAAACAACATACTTGCAATTTGCTTTGACCCTCCATGAGCACCAAACACTCACCATACTCTTAGAATCAATAAACATTTTCTCCTGTCATCATTCATGCTTGTTGCGCTTTCCCTAAACTGGCATGATTTTGGTTTTTTCTAACCAGAAATCTACCAAGCCCAGTGGGGTTTGTGCGTGTGTGTGGTGGTAAGTTAAACAGTTTCCTCTACTGCATATAAGCATTGCATGCAAACGGCAGTCCTGGAATGAAGAAACAGAGACAGGACGCTAGAGGGAGGATCGACTCACAGACTGAGCTTTTGCCAGATCAAATTCCTTGGAGTACGGTTTCACCAAGGAGGCAGCTGAAGTGGCATGCTGCAAAAGCCCCTGGCACTTGGGCTTGCAAATCGCTGTCCGGATGAAAGTAAGAGGGCACCTGGAATCACAGGGCGAGTGAGACAAGATTTTCTATTCTCTGAAGGGCTCCTAAGGGTAACTGATACCTGCTAAATCCAAACACACCGCTTCCAGGTAAGATTCAACCTTGTTGCTGGCCTGTATCATAACCTGGCTGCAAGGACTGTGCTTTACCAGCAGTTCTGCTAGCATAGGATCAGTAGTGCAAAGTAATCAAAAGGATTTGCTAAGAGTATTAACCCCATATTTACTTCAGTGAGATCTGATTTTTGTGCCTCTGGACACTGTGCAGCACTTTAACATCACTGCATTACAAAGTACAGAGAAAACTCAATAATGCATGGATATGGCAGAAACACTCACCTAAATTACAGGCCCTGTTTCAAATAAATCACAGCCTTTCTAAAATAATGGTCTTCAGCAGTTTGAATTGACAAATAACTATTCAGGGTTAACAAGCAAGCAATAGGACTTCATGAAGGGAACGCTGTCATGGCACCTCCCACCTTCCCAGGATATCCAAAAGTCCTCAGCTATCAGGTGCTCTTCATATTCATACTCAGTCCCTAAACAGCAGAGGTTCAAGGAGGGAAAGAAAAGTAAGGTAGCCCCTTCACTGAAGGTCTTTGAAGGCTAAACTGCAACTAGGCAGAATACTGGGACATGGAAAACCTGAGCTGTACACTGCAGGATATGTTTGCGGTCCTGGGCAGGTCACTTGAGCTCAGAAGAAGAGGAAGCAGGACTAGGAAAGATTCCTATAAATGCTCTGCCCTTGCTTACAGAAGGCTTGACTAGATCTTTACTGCTCTTCACAGATGGCTGCTCCACCTATCCTTGAAGGCTTCCAGCAACCGAAATCCATGCCCTAGAACCGCATTTAATCACCTTGGACTCAGTTCTCTATCTGCGTTATATGGAGGCAATGCCACTGCTTTTCTCCTCCTACTTGCTGCTATTTACCAGGAAGGTTTTAGAGCAGAGGCTATTGCCTGTCATTCACTGACACACCACAATAAGAGTTTATTACAGTAGGATCTCTAGATGTTACTTAGGCAGCAAAGGGTGAAAGCAGCAAATGGTTTGCTGAGAAGGTGGCGAAGTACAATTGAAAGAAAAGCAGAGACAAATGATTACAAACACTAGATGTGGCTTAGCATTTAATACCCATCTATACTTGACCACAAACTATGAAGATTATCCAACTGCTACAAAGATGCTGGTGCATAAGACTTCATTCTTTCCTTGCAAGCTGTTTCTGCTAGTTTTTAAGAGGCAGACAAGAGCTGGGCTACCTTCTAAAGGAAAATCTCAATGCACAGATTGATATTATTGCTAAATGCTTCATCATCCCCTCTATTGTGGTGTGATTCGTAAGCAGATGTATAGCCCGGGCCCATAAAATCCTAGCTAAAATCCCACTGGTTCTGCAGAAAGGGAGACTATTTTCTACCCAAAAATATACGGTTGGTCAGTGGAATCCACCCTCTGAGGCAAGAAATTCACTGAATGGCAGCAGCTGGTCCTTCACGATATCATCTTATTTGAGTTACACAAAGAATTCCCCCCACAAAGTTTCCCATTGTACTGTTTTTCTAGATTATATATGTCAAATCAATGCTTCATATAATCAAATATGAAAAATGCATCTAATTATAAAAGTGCAAGGCAGAGACAAGACAATTCAACTTGTTATGGCAGCCAACACATGCAGGATGAAAAATCTGGATTCTAGCAAGCCATCACAAAAGCCTTGTGCATGTCCAGGTGTGGAGGAGGAAACTTCATTTAATAAGGACACATTCTTAAAGACGGACAATAAAGAGAAGTGGGAAATTATCCATCCATCCCAAGCAAAAATTCCAAGCTACCAAGACATCCTTGAACTAGTTAATCAGCACTTCATGACCAATTTTCCAACACAGAAATACCCATGGTATGCTTTCTCCCCTTTCTTTATAATTCCAATATATAGAAAGGAAGTTATTGACTCCAGTCCCCCTGCAAAGGAACCTCTTCCTCCTGTCTAATGACAAAATCGGAGGCACGACCTATCCCCTTGTCATGGGTTCAGCAGTAGCAGTCATTTTTCTCCTTCTTAGTAGCTGGTGCAGCACTGTGTTTTCGACTTGTGGC